>CM076847.1:118784480-119077978 GCA_039519185.1 Astragalus membranaceus
TAAAAGTAAAATTAACACCATAAATCTCCATAGTACCCAGTCGAAAGCTTTGAACTGAAGAAGGAAACCCAGTGGAGAAGGAGGAAACCCAGAAAGTAAAATTGAAAGATTTTAATAGAAAAAGTTCCCTCACACCATCAGTAAGCAAAAACCCAGAAAGTAAAATTGAGTGGACAGTGAAGAGAAGAGAGAGGTGAGGTGAGGTAAGGAAAAATTGAAGATGATATGTGAAGATGAGGAATAGAGAAGATGAAGAAACCCATATTTAGGAGTTAGGCTTAAAATAAAAAAGAAAGATAAAAAAAAAATATGTGGCAAGCCAAGTAGGATTATTTTTGACAAATCAGTATCTCACTAACAGAGACTAACGGAAAAACAAATAGAAGGGCATATTTAAAACATAAATATTTTGCAGGGACTTATTTAAAAAAAAATTACAAGCACTTATTTGAAAAACAGTTATATTTGCAGGGACGAAAAACATATTTAAACCAATTGCAAAACATCATTTTGGTCCGTGTAATTACAGCAAAAAATCATTTTGGTCTCTGTAATTTTTTTTTAAAACGACCATTGCAAAATGTTTTTTTATCCATTTTGGTCCCCGGTGTAATTTTTAAGTTGATCTTTCATTTTTCGTTTCGATGGCAATGGTGACATGAATCCCTTGTACATGTAAACTGCCACATTATCTAAAATCCCTAATTTTATTTCCCAAATCATCTTCTTTCTCAATTCATCTCTGCCTCACTCTCCTTCCCTTTGGCTCCCTCCCTCCAGCTCTCTCATTCACAACCTCCCGCCATGGCATTACAACACCTACTCATTCCATTTTCATCTTGCCCACAACCAACCCTGCTCAAAACCAAACCTCCTCAATGGTTAAAGTATACATTTTTTAATCGAATAGAAAGAGAATCATCTTCCTAAGCTACAAGCATCTTGGTCCAGTAAATTATTTATGAATTAATTTAACAACATAGTGAAATCATATAGAAAATTATCAAGAAATATGGGATTGACTTATTTGAAATTTGGGACCTGATTTCTGGGATTTGATTTTTGGGATTCACTCTGTTCTCTTTCTAAAATTGCGACGATGAAGATTTAGGAAAAAATAGTCAAACAAACCATAATTGTTGTGGTGAAGTGACACGATCTTATGGCGTGAGTTATGTGTGGCTGTGAGTTCAAAGCAAAAGGGTTGAAAAATGGCAGTGAAAGGTAACGATTGCTAGCTAAGTTATAGGGTGAGAGATAAAAGGTAAAGATTGTGTTAGAGGATTAGGGTGAGAGAGATGAAATGAGAGAGATGAAATGAGAGAGAAGGAAAATGAGTATAATAGGAATTTCAACTTTGATTTAATGACACGTGGTAGTCTACATGTACAATGGATTCATGTCACAATTGCCAACTAAGTTAAAATGTGCCACCTAATGTGTCAAACGTGAAAAAAATAGCATGTCAGTTTAAAAATGACATTAGAGACCAAAATGGATAAAAAAACAATTTACAAAGGTCTTTTCAAAAAAATATTTTTATAGAGGCAAAAATGGATTTTCCTTGTAATTGTAGAGACCAACTAGCACTATACCCGTACATCCGCACGGGCCGATCGTGTTACGTCATACGATTACCTCAAATAGAAACGTTAGTTTGAAATCTCATTAATCTAAAATCAATTGTAAAATATAGATGATGACTTGCATACAGACATGTGCTGTCGTGTTCTTTTTAGGAATGAATTTAGACAGTATTTAAATAGTCTGAACATTACCCCGTGAAAGTAAAGAAAAATTTAAAGTAGATAAAAAAGGAGTTTCAAATACAAAATTGATAAATATTAAAACTAAAAATGTAAAAGTATCATTTAAAAACAATATGTGCATTTATCCCGTGTGTTTTTATATATCAGTGCAGTGTTTTTTATATATCAGTGTTGTTATCCCATGTTTTTTTATATATCAGTGCAACTATCCCGTGTTTTTATATATGTCATTGCAATTATCCCTGTATTTTTTTATATATCAGTGCAGTTGTCCAGTGTTTTTTTATGTATCAGTGCAGTTATCTCATAGTTTCAATTGATTATTTGAGTTGATTAGTAGATTATTGTAGATAGTGAAACATAGATAGTAGATTATCAATAACAAATATTTATCCCGTGTTTTTTTATATATCAGTAACAATTATTTGTCCTTTTTTAGGTATTAGTGACAAATATTTGTCGCGTGTGTTTTAAATATTAATCAGTTTAAATAGTCATTAAGTCTTCTTTTTTTTAGATAGTAGTTTTCAAAAACTATAATTATCAATGGCAAATATTAATCCCGTGTTTTTTTATATATCACTGCAGTTATCCCCGTGTTTTTTATATATTCGTGCAGTTATCTGGTCGTTTCAATTGATTATTTTAGTTGATAATAGATTATAGTAGATAGTAAATTTGTTAGATAGTAGATTATCAATAAGAAATAATTGTTTTAAGTATTAATTAGTAATTTAAATAGTCATTAAGCCTGCTTATTTTTTAGATAGTAGGTTTGTAGTAGTAGGTTTCAAAAAATTTAATTATCAATGACAAATATTAATCTCGTGTTTTTTTATATATCAGTGCAGTTATCTCGTAGTTTCAATTAATTATTTTAGTTGATTAATAGATTATAGTAAATAGTAAAAGAGAGATAGTAGATTATCAATAAGAAATATTTATTATAAATATTAATCAGTAGTTTAAATAGTCATTAAATATTATTGTTTTTAATTTAGATAGTAGGTTTATAGTAGTCTTCCAAAAATTTAATTATCAATGACAAATATTAATCCTTTGTATTTTTATATATTTGTGTTTTTATATATCATTGCAGTTATCTCATAGTTTCAATTGATTATTTGAGTTGATTAGTAGATTATTGCAGTTATCCCGTATTTTTATATTAGATTATTTGAGTTGATTAGTAGATTATAGTAGATTATAGTAGATTATTGCAGTTATCACGTGTTTATTTAGATAGTAGTTTTATAGTAGTTTTCCAAAACTATAATTATCAATGGTGAATATTAATTATAAATTGTCAAAAAAAATTATAAATATCAATGGTAAATATTAATCCCGTGTTTTTTTATATATCACTGCAGTTATCCCGTGTTTTTTATTTATCAGTGCAGTTATCTCGTAGTTTCAATTGATTATTTTAGTTGATTAGTAGATTATAGTAGATAATAAAAGTTAGATATTAGATTATCAATAAGAGATATTTGTTTTAAATATTAATTATTAATTTAAATAGTCATTAAGTCTTCTTGTTTTTTAGATAGTAGGTTTATAGTAGTAGTCTTCAAATTTTTTAATTAAAGTAGTGTTTGTATAAGTTTAGAAATTTAGTTAAAAGAATTAAAGTGAAGTGATAAGAGAAAGAGAATAATTATTTATGGGAAAAGTAAAGTAAAAAGAAAAAAAAAAGGAAGAAAGTGAGTGTAAAAGAAAAGTGAAAATGAGTAAATAGAGTGTAAGAAGAAAGAGAAAAAGAGGAAGAAAGAGAGTGTAACAGAAAAGTGAAAAGTAAGAAAGAGAGTGTAAGAATAAAGAGAAAAGAAAAGAAGAAATAGAGTGTAATGACATTTTTACCCTAAAAAATTTGAGGTGTCTTTTAGATAGAATAGGGGGTATTAGTAAAATCATATGTGGTGAATTTGTATAAATCTATAGTAGAAATGATATTTTAAGCCTAAAATTAATAAAGTTACAATGGCAAGGTAAAAATAATTTTTTCCTGTGAAACTATCATGACCTCCACGTAGACTATTAGCGATACACGTAGGCTCCCATATGACATCGAATTGACGCGAGCTGTGAAATTAGCGTGTACAAGTATGCATGTCATTTTCGTTATTTAGCAACATTTTTTGCCTATTTTGTGTACCGGCCATTGCTAACACTAGTTCTCCTACTCGCGGAAGTTTTTTTTCCCTCCTACAATTTCCTCTCGAGACCCTTCCCTTCCCTTGACTCCCAAAACCAGACACAAAGCAAGGAAAAGAGGGCTGAAATTCGGAGAGAAAGAAAACCAACAGAAAATCACAAACGCGTTAGTAGTAGATTCAGATTATAAGCTTAGAATTAGAAACTGCTTCGGATTTCGCCTTTAACACTGAGTTGCTTGGATGAGTGAAAGAGGGAAGAAGGAAAAGCCAACTGAGAAAAAGGAGAGAATGAAAAACATCTTCAAGAAGCTTCACATAGGAAACAACCACGATCCTCATCGATCCAATGAAATTCCACCACCTGTACCATCTTCGTCTTGCACCGCTGAACACGTTCAGAGTTCTGGTGCCTCTCCGGCAACTCCTTCTACGTCGTCTCCGTCTATGGCATCTGTTCCTCCTGCCGCCGCCGGCGGCAACGTGTCTGCGCCGGTCAATCGGCAAGATTTTTTCTCATCGGAGGAGGAATTTCAGATACAGCTAGCCCTAGCCATCAGCGCTTCCAATTCGGACTTCCGTGACGATCCGGAGAAGGATCAGATCCATGCAGCGACGCTCCTGAGTTTGGGAGGTCATCGAATTGACTCGAGGAGGAACGGGGGCGATGTGGCCGAATCACTGTCGAGGCAGTACTGGGTAAGTTTCGTCGATTGTTGAAATATACTTCTTGCACTGTTGGGTTTTCGTTATAATTAATTGAATGAAGCTGAGATTGTGAATTTTAGGGTTTTATGCGGAGTGATTTTTGTTCTAGATTTTCCTAGCTTTACAAATTGTTCTTGTAGACTTGTAGTGGATTCAGTTGTGTTTTGAGCTTAGATTTGGGACTTTATATGTGACTAGGGCTAGCTATTTGGGTGAGCTGCAAAATCTGTTTTTTTATCAGCCAGGTAAAATTTTGTTTCTGCGGAAAGCAGATGGAGCTTTAAAAGAAATGGAATTTTGATTTATTGACCTTTAACGGAAGTTGTAATCCCCGCTAGACTTGTGTGAATATAGTCTGGACTTTGAACTGGTTGTTTAGGTTATCTTAGGTTAAGTCAAGCTATGTTACAGATTTAAGTGCTTTTAAGAAGTGTAACATTGCTTGCAATTTGGAACGTGGATCGTTATTTTTAGAACCACTGGGTGTTTATTTGTGTGCTTGACATTAAAAAGCTAAGGCACATTCGTTATAGTTTTAATGTATAATAAGATGAATTTTCATTTTCTGCTACAATCATCAATTGGTTGTCCTAATGTCTTTATGTATCAATAGATAAAGTTTCTATACATGCACGATCTCCATCACATTGTAATGGTTACAGTTTTGCGCCTGCTTGCTTGGATCAACTGAACATGTATTCTTTCTGTTGTATTCACTGGTTGAGCACCAAGATAGAAATAAAATAATCAAATATAAATTGTATTTTGTTTGTGAATATGAAATGCATGCCACTTTATTTTTTAGCCCCATTAATACTTTTTTCAACTTTCCATTTAATGCTAGTTTCTTGAATGGTTCCTGTTTTGATCATCTGGCAATTATATTTTTTGATCAGGATTACAACGTGCTCGATTATGAGGAGAAAGTAGTAGATGGTTTTTATGATGTATATGGGCTCTATAATGATTCCGCAATGCAAGGAAAGATGCCATCTTTAGCAGATCTTGAAGCAAACCCTGGAAGTTCTAGCTATGAAGTGGTCATAGTTAATCGAACAATTGATCCTGCACTGGAAGAGCTGTTGCAAATTGCACATTGTATTGCATTAGATTGCCCTGTCACCGAGATTGGTATTTTAGTACAAAGGCTTGCCGAACTTGTTACAAGCCATATGGGTGGTCCTGTAAAGGATGCTAATACTATATTGGCAAGATGGACAGAAAGAAGTACAGAGTTAAGGACTTCTCTTCACACAAGTGTATTGCCTCTTGGGTCCTTAAATATTGGGCTTTCTAGGCATCGGGCTTTACTTTTCAAGGTTAGCATTATAGCTTTTAATGGTAATCAAAATCTTGTGGGCCATAAATGATTTGATGTGAGGTCTAGTCATTATCTGCAAAAAAAATAGTTAACATGATATGTGCAATAACTATTAAATATTTCAATCACTTAAACTTTTTTGAACAGAAATTATTTATGAATTGATAAAAATGAATCTGACAATGTCTTTTTAGAATTATTCACGCTTAGTAAGTATCCCTGCTAATCTAGTCTCGACATGAATTCAAAATAAATTTTCAGGATGTAAGTAATAATATTATGCTTAACTAGAAATGAGAAAGTGCTACTCGATCAATTAAAAAACTGGGCTAACGATATTCATCAGTACTTCTAACACTATTGCAGGTTTCTAAGCTTTGAATTTATGGTATATACTTGCATAGTTTTGCATATTGAAAATAAATTGTTTCTGTGCAATTTTTTATTACTTATTTTCTTATCAATATCTTGGCTGTGTAGTATACTCTTTTTTTATGGATGTAGGTATTAGCAGACAACATTAAGATGCCATGTAGACTGGTAAAAGGTAGTCATTACACTGGTGTTGAGGATGATGCCGTCAACATTATAAAGTTGGAGGATGAAAGGTTAATGATTTCGTTGTCCTTATATTTTTCTTGTATGATGTATCTGTTGTTAACTTACTGATTTGTATGTGCATGTTCATGCCTACTTATTGCTGTTGTTTATCTTCTTATTATGCGTTGGCAATGGTTGATAATCATTGGAAGTCTATGTAAGTGTGCCCAGGAAGTTTGTGTGGCTGTTCTGGTCCCTTGGTACTGATATTATACTATTCTGCTTTCAGGGAGTTTTTAGTTGATCTCATGGCTGCTCCTGGAACACTTATCCCTGCTGATATTTTAAATGCAAAGGATAATGCATTTAAGTCTTATAATCCCAAAATTTTGCCGAGTTTGCCTTCCACTAAGGAAACTGAATTTTCTTACTCAAGACCTATCCAGCAATCTCACGGCGAAGGTAGTAGTCAGACTTCTGTGATAAAAGGTTATTCGCCTCCTTGGAATAAAAAATCATATATTGAGAACTCAGACTATATGCCTTCAGACTCAGATCTCAGCAGAGACACTGGTGTTGGTCCTTCTAAAATTTCTAATAGAGGGACTTCTAACCAATGGGAAAACTTGCCACCCCCAAATGGTACTTCTCTGTACAAAGGTACTCTTGGAATGAATGCAGTTGGTGAGGGGACAAGATTGAATGTCAATGTTGTGCCATATGCCCAGAACAACCCCAACGACGCTCAGAACCTTTTTGCAGATCTTAATCCGTTCCTAATAAAAGGGACTGGGAAGCCCTCTGTGCATAACAAACCTGTGGAAAATAAACTTCCCGAGCTTCATAGTACAAAAAATAATAATGTTTCTGGTCGACCTGCAGTACCACTGATGTGGAAGAATCGTCATGCCCTCAATGAAGTCCCCAGGAAAACTAATCATAACCCTAATGAATATAAACCTCCTTTATTTGTTTCCAATATTTCTTCCACATCTGAAAATACTGATCTCAGCACTTCCAAATCATCATACAATTCAAACATAAATAATGGTGTAAGTTCTCAAACTTCGGCGCAAGTTACTGATTCAGTCTCACCAGTTGGTGTAGGTCAAATAAACCGGTTTGAGGATCTCGATGCTGATTTTAACAGGGGGGATTTAGAAAATTCTCAAAATGTCATGGTAGATACAGTTAAAGAACCCGTAAACATTGAAATCAGACATCATGACTGGAGGAAGAGCACACATGACAGATTCATGGGAAGTAATTTGAAATTAAAAGATCAAGAGAGTCCTAGCTCTTTAATTGATTCCATGACAAACAGAATTGATCAAATATTGGACGATGTAGATGTTGGTGAATGCGAGATTCCATGGGAGGATCTGATTATTGGGGAAAGAATTGGTCTAGGTAATGCGCATGGTTTGTCTTTATATTCTTGTAGGAATGTCATTACTCATGAAGATTTACTGGAAAGTGGATGTGGCTCTGGTCTACTCTTTCATTAAGTATTTAAGTGAAGTTCACATAAGATAATGACCTAGATCTAATGTTAATTTCTACTATTTTTTAATTGATTAAATTACCGTCTTTTCCTTTTCTATTTGTGCAAAATTTAATTCCAATGTTGTCGCAAGCATGCCTTGACTTCTCAGATTTTCCTATTTTTACATGTGATTCACCTTTCACTAGGATTGAAAGGGTTGTTTAATGCTTTTTAAGGAGGTTCCTGGTGTGTTTAAATTTTGAATGCCTATTGATATGTTTCTTACAGTACTAATTTGTTCATGTTCACACTTTCTTTCAAATAGGTTCGTATGGTGAGGTATACCGTGCAGACTGGAATGGCACAGTGAGTACTAAAATTCCTTTACTTGCACGGGAATATTATTGTTGTAGATTGAAGTAGAAAATGTTTGAGCACTGCTATTTAGTAAGAATAGTTTTTGTAAGAAATACACTAAAAGCTAAATCATAGGGCACCAACTACACCACACACCAAGTGCCTTGTTTTGTTATTCCCTTATTCTTTTCTTTTCTTTTCTTACCATCTGTCATTTCTCAAAATGTTTATATTGTCTTGTTTTAAATGATGGCAGTTTTATACTTCTGTCTGCATGATTGAACTGTAATATAAATTACTAAACAACAACAGCAAATAATACTAGTAGTAATAATAATAATAATAATAATAATAATAATAATAATAATAATAATAATAATAATAATAATAAAGATCTGGCAGGCCCTTCTTCATAATCTGTCCCATGTTATGTGTACTTGCTTCATGTGTACATCCCTTGTGGCTCTTTATTCAAGTGGATGAGATGTTTAATATAATTGAGGTGTTAAAAAATTAATATAGAATTATAACCACTGTGAGATTGTTTTTCCATGCCATCTATCTTCCTTTACAGTGTTATTTATCAGTGACATAATTTAATGAAAATGATAGCATTACTAATGCATAAGATCAACACTTAGGAAGATTTGTGCTATTGATGGCTTGAGGTCCCTTTTTTGTGTTTCCATTATGCAATCCTTCTATATTAATGGATATTCTTCTTTTATTATGGGCCAATGACATGAAAAATATTTGATTCAATTGTGACCAAGTCTACTAATTAAAGAGGTTGGGGAATTTATGTTTTACAAGCTGGTTAAATTCCATGGAAATCTGAAGAAAAGGAAAGAAGTAAAGTGGTAAAAAAGGGATAAAAATGCTGATATCTCTCACTAGGCTATTAACTCTCAAAAATCATTTCTCTCAGCTTCTTCTTTCAGAACCTTTTACTCTAAAAGTAAGGAGTTCTTGTCTCTGATTTTTCTAACTGATCATCTACTGTTGAAATATCAGGAGGTTGCTGTGAAGAAATTTTTGGATCAGGATTTTTCAGGCGCTGCCTTGTCTGAATTCAAAAGAGAAGTAAGCACTAACTTAGAATAAATGGAAAGGAAGTATTGAAATCTTGTGAATTTTAAGAAAATTATTTTGTTACTTTTAATATAAAATTGATCAGGAGATTTGGGTTGAAATACCAGTGAGGAAAGATTGATAAAGCACTTGACGGGGAGTGGATAATATGTAGGAATTGCAAGAATAAAATGAAAGGAAATGATTACATGGGCAAGGTTCCACCATTTTTATGTTCTTGAAGGCCAAAATTAATCTGCTTTCCATCCTTTAACTTTTGCTGCAAGGTACGGATAATGCGTAGGCTGCGTCATCCAAATGTTGTTCTTTTTATGGGTGCTGTCACTCGGCCTCCCAATCTCTCAATCATTTCAGAGTTTCTTCCTAGGTAGATATATTTTTGACTGTTTCCATCATTATTTTTTTAACAAGTTAATGGTACTGCTTATGGGCAGCATTGGTCTTTCTAACATATTTAAGTGTATCACTGGTGTTACTGATGTAACATTTCACAGAGGAAGCTTGTACCGAATTCTTCATCGTCCCAATTGTCAGATCGATGAGAAACAAAGAATAAAAATGGCTCTGGATGTGGTATGAAATAATTATCCATCTTCCCTTTCAACCATCATTTAATGATGCACTTCAAATTTTAGAACACTCCACTTTACAGGCTAGGGGTATGAATTGCTTGCACACCAGCACACCTACTATTGTTCACCGAGATCTGAAGTCTCCAAATCTTTTGGTTGATAAGAATTGGAATGTTAAGGTATGTGATTGAAACTTCACAAGTTATCCCATATGCCTCGTTTGTTATTCCTTTCATGTATACTAGTTCCTGGATTCTTTCTCTGCGGATACATGTCTGTTAGTTTAGTCAGCTTAGTTAATTTTGAAAACATGGTGTTGAATATGCCTATTTTTTGTGCAAGCTGCGTGTTTTTTTGGGTTCTGTTTTGATCTGGTGTGTTACTAAAATTTGCTACTTCTTTTCATTACATTCGAAGTCTGGTCTTGGGATATAATAAAAAGGTGTTGTAAGCACAGGCTACCATATGCATTTTGTTTTTCCAACTGATAATGACTTTTATGATTGTGGAGAAATAGAGATGCAGAAGTGACAATCAGCTAAATGGTCTATTTGGTATTTGTGTCTAGTTAAACTTGGATGTGCTTGACTTAATAAATAAATAAATAAATTACTATGCCTATACAAGCCCAGTTGATGTCATATGGAAAGTACCGTTAATGGCCGTTGGATGTAACATGTAGGGTATATTTGCGGTTGGTTTTGAAGCCTAACTTGAACCCATACCCACTAATATTATACATTGAACAAATTAACTCATGATAAAAAGGCACACAAACTGACCAGCTCCAAAAAAAGGTCAAATTGGCATATCAATTTGGACCTTTCACGTGGGACCTATTCAAATTCAATTCCAACAAAATCGATGAAAAATTTACGTCAACTAAATTTAGGATGATTTGCGTGTCTATATAATAGAATACTTATCAAACTGGTTATAATATTTGTTCACTCTACATCATTGCATAATTAAAGAGAGCCAAAACCAAAATAAAAGGAGTATAGCAACAAGATTCTCAATACAAGTTCAACCAGAAATCTAGCATGTTGAAAGAGGTTGCATATTACAAGCATATAAGAGAGTAAGAGACAGGCTGATCATTTTTCACTTTGGATCATCATTGTCCTGGTTGTTATTGTTATTATGTCTTATTGAAATGATGCGTTTTAATATGAAAGATAAGCCGGGGATGATTTGGGTTAGACTAGTTTCTGACATCTGGGCTCCAACCCAACCTATCCATGAAAGCAAAACCAGTCCATTAGTTTGAGTTGGGTTGCTCAGGTTTTCTTGGGTTTTGAACTGTTGTACTGGCATGGCAAATGTGTCTTATGTAAAGGCTATTTTCCTGTGGTTGGTGGTTCTTCATTTTCTGGACTTATTTCATGAATACCGGGAAACCAATTCCCGAGCTATGTGGATTTAACTTTTATTTAATCTTGAGAGTAAGCCATTCTTTCTACAGGTATGCGATTTTGGGTTGTCACGCTTGAAGCACAACACATTTTTGTCATCCAAATCGACTGCAGGAACGGTGAGAATTTAAGAAAATTGTGTTATTCTGGAGCTGATTGGTTTTTTCAGATGCAATGTCTTATCTGCCTTTTGTATACCTAACACGATTTTCGTTAACATGTTAGCCGGAATGGATGGCTCCTGAAGTTCTCCGCAATGAGCCCTCAAATGAGAAGTGAGTTATTAATCTAAAATAAAGGTCTTCTCTGAATCGTACTTGTTATTTTATCTTATTTGTGTGATCAATATTTGTTCATAATCAGTGCCTAAATTTTTACCGAGTCTTTATAAATGCGGAGCGTATTAAGCTAGTCCCAGCTGCCAGCCTGCTCCTAACAACAATTGGTTCAGTTGGCCTTTTCAAAAGGCTTTTGCTTGGCAAAAAGCTTTTTTTCCTGAAATGATGTACCAACAATTTTTTTTTACGGTTTGACAATTAATAGTGATTCCCTTTTTCTCTGTATCACTGAATTATATTTTTTAACCGTATTATTAACTGCTTTACCACAATTAGGACAAAACTTACGTACAATACCATAGGTGCTGTGTGTGCTGTTTTTCACTAAAAAAAGTCCAAAACTGTATATAACTACCCAAATCTATAAGTATCTCAAAACTCATAACTGCCAACATTTTACGTTTTTTAGTGGAAAACAGCACCTATCACACCTACGTAAGTTTTGTCCAAAAAATTATGCTTAGTTGACAACAAGGCTACTTCAGTTTGAGAAAGACGATGGTAGAATTTCTGAACTTTAGCAATTGGGCATATATTCTGATTCAAATATATATATATATGCTAATTTCTATTTTCTACTTTGCTCGCAACAACAGCTGTGTTTATTGAATGCATCTCTGTTAATCATCATTTCAAATGTACAGGTGTGATGTTTATAGTTTTGGCGTCATCCTATGGGAGCTTGCCACGCTAAGATTGCCATGGAGTGGAATGAATCCTATGCAAGTTGTTGGCGCCGTAGGTTTCCAAAACCGTCGACTCGAAATTCCTAAGGAAGTTGATCCTTTAGTTGCAAGAATTATCTGGGAATGTTGGCAACAGTAAGCTTGTTCGACTTGAAATTTACTATTTTTTTCTCATACATTTCATTACTTGAATGATTCCAGGAAATTGTGAAATTAAACTTCGTTTCCAATTGTTGACTTTTTTCTGCTTCCTTTCTCTCGTGTCAGGGATCCAAATTTGCGCCCCTCATTTGCACAGCTCGCTGTGGCTCTAAAGCCCCTGCAGCGTCTGGTTAGCCCATCCTATCAAGACCAGGTAGCTTCACCTCTGCTGCAGGAGATTTCTGTAAATTCTACCCCATGAAAAGTCTCACTTTTCTCCAGTGTGAATAAGTAGGCTTTCTGCATAGTTTACTCATGTGCGTACAAAGGTAAAAAGCACAATATAAGGGAAAAAAATTCATCAAAATCTGTAACGGCAAATGTTTGTATTGAGGAATGCATCAAATTATTAATTGCTACTGCAGCCAAACAACTGCGGAGCCATTTTGTATTGTGTTCATAGCTTGTCCGAGGAACCAAAACTTGGTAATATGTGTAAATTATTGTACTCAAGTCTCAAAATTGTCTTTATGTTAAAACTGTTTTACCTGGAAAAGATAACTAAATGAATAAGCGCCCACACATATATGATCAACATGATAATAATCTAAATTGAGAATTAGGATTTATTTATCTATTCCCCTTTTAAAACAGTTTTTTAATGAATATTTACCTTTTATAAACAGTCAGAGTCAAAAAAGATATATTTTTGAGAGCAATTCCGTAAAGGGGTGTCTTAGGTAGGGCTCGACAAAAAGGCGGGTTTTCGGGTAACAAGTTGTGAATCCAGTGAAAACCGTGACACCTAAATATAGGCCCATTTTCGACCAGATTCATTAGTGGTTAAGTCGAATTCGGATTTTACGGGTGACGGGTTTCACGGATGGGCTGTTACGGGTTAAAGAGCACATAACAACACAAATGCGTAGAGGTTGAGTTGTCGAAGGAGGCTGGCTACGGCGGTCTCATCTCTCGTTATTGGGTTGTTGAAGACGATGTACACTCAGAGAGATAAAATTGTTTTAAAATTTAATGTTTACAGGAAAAGCAAAGAAAGTGGAGTTGTAAATTGTTTTAATTAATTATTAGGCTAAATTATAGTTTTGGCCATTTATCTTTGCTCTAGGTTTCACTTTGGTCATTTATCTATTTTTTTGTCCGTTTTGGTCATTTATCTTTCATTTTCGGTTCATTTTGGTCCTTGTCGTTAGTTTTTGTTGACGGACGCCACGCTGTCAGTTAACTGTTGACGTGGCGTCCATCTTCATTAAATGACGTGGCAAAATTAATATTATTTAACAAAAACTAAAAACAATCAACAACATTCAACAACAAATCTGGAAATCAACAACCTTCAACATTCAAACGCAAATTCAAAAGAAAAATTCCAGATCTGATAGAAACCAAAACCCATTCAAAAGAAAAATTTAACTCTTCCTTTTCTTCAATCTTAAAATTTCAGAAATTAAAAAAAATTTAACTCTTCCTCTTCCTGAAACGAAACCATGAAACGTTAATAGAGATTGAAGATTGCAACCTTCAATCTCTTCCTCTTCCTGAAACGAAATCATCAAATTCCAGCAATCTTCCATCTTGTTCGTTCTCGAAACCCAGAAATGAACAGCAAACCCAGACTTGCAAAATGAAAACTGTTCTGTATCGTATCTCTAAACTTGTATCCGATCTTAGATATGATGTCCGATCCGAGATAGTTGATAGATGAAGTCCTTGATCGATCGTTGTCTGATCCGAGGTGGGGTGTGGTTAGGGGTGAAACAAAAACCCGCGCCCGCGGGTACCCACGGGTAATACCGTAATGGGCACGGGACGGGTCCCGTAACGGGTACCCACGGGCAAAATAAACGGACATTTAAAATACCCGTCAATAAATGGGGCGGGGCCGGGTAATGAGGTACCCGTACCCGTAGCATATATTTATTGATGAAGTGAATTTCTATCATTGTTGTTGTTTAAGTGGATTTTTATTGATATTTTGTTGTCATTTTTGATAACTTGTGTTGTATATTTTATCCTAATATTTTGGATAATTAGTGGGTTGTTGTTTTTAAAGTTTCCTATTGTAATTCTAGTATTTTTTATCTCCATTTGTTTACAATTATAAGTTAGTAAAATGTTTATAAAATTTAATAGGTTAATTTTGTATAGTATTTCAAATTTTATTTTATAAAAAATTATTTTTACAGCACTAACTTGTATCCGTGGGTACCCGTTAAGGTAAAATACCCATTTAATACCCACTATGCGGGTACCCGCACGGGTACGGGGCGGGCAGGAGTCTCGCGGGCATCTCGCGGGGCGGGTAGCTGGTACCCGTGTCCGCCCCGCCCCGTTTGCATCACTAGGTGTGGTACCTGCAAAGATACTCCGACGCTCAAGTCAGGGAGGTAGTTAGTTGCAGATAGAGATTAGGGTTAGATTGCCTACCATTAATGAAGTATTGAGTGCTTATTTATAGAGTTTGGTGGTGTTTGACCTGATGGATCTGGACCATCTGATCTTGCGTTGCGATCTCGGCCATTGATGAGTGGATCTTGCTTTCTTGAATGGGCCTCTTGCAAATGGGCCATGGGGGTGTAGTTAGTATATCCATAACAGTTGCCCCCTAAGTCGGGTCACCGGTGAGGCGAGCTAGACTTGTAAGCTTGTCCGGGTTTCGTGAGAGTTTTGAAATTGAGGTTGGACCTCCGTGGCGACCTTCTTCGAGGCCGGGCTTATACCTTGGAGGGTGTCTGCCCCCAGCCCCAGAGTGCCCGAGATTTGGGTCTTGAAATTGCGATCTTTTCCGAGGCCGGACTTGGGCCTAAGAAGTTTTATGCCCCCAGTCTCAGAGTGTCCGGGAATGACGTGACCACCTGAGGGACTCGAGGTGTCAGCTTTAATGTCGCCCTCAGGGTAGTTCACCAGGACTCGGCCCGGATCGAACTCGCCCTTCAGGGTAATGGCAGCCTCGACCATGTTAAAATGTGACCACCTGAGGGACTCGAGGTGTCAGTTTAGTGTCGCCTTCAGGGCAGTTTACCAGGACTCGGCCCGGATCGAACTCGCCCTTCAGGGTAATGGCAGCCTCGACCATGTTAAAACGTGACCACCTGAGGGACTCGAGGTCGGCCGTGGGTCATTTTGGGGATTGAATCCTTAAAGACCTTGATGTCCTTTGGGACAGTTTACCGGGACTCAGCCTGGATTGAACTCGTCCCTTAGGGGTTTCGGCAGCGTCGGCCGAGGGTCGTTTTGAGGATTGAATCCTAAAAGACATTGATGTCCTTTGGGACAGTTTACCGGGACTCAGCCCGGATTGAACTCGTCCCTAAGGGGTTTCGGCAGCGTCGGCCGAGGGTCGTTTTGTGGATTGAATCCTAAAAGACCTTGATGTCCTTTGGGACAGTTTACCGGGACTCAACCTGGATTGAACTCGTCCCTTAGGGGTTTCGGCAGCGTCGGCCGAGGGTCGTTTTGAGGATTGAATCCTAAAAGACCTTGATGTCCTTTGGGACAGTTTACCGGGACTCAGCCCGGATTGAACTCGTTCCTAAAGGCTTTCGTTAGCACGGTTGCTTTCGGGAGATCCGTCAATTAATCTCGGGTCGTCCCTTTGATTTGCTAAGGAGAGAACTTTGTGCAAAGTAGTTTGGAAGTAAGCAAAGTCGCCTATTTGATTTATATTTGGATGCTCTACCGAGGTAAAGCGATGTTTGATTTTAAAATCGGACATTAGTTTTCCGAAAGTATTGTTTGCGAATTGAGTACCGTTGTCAGTTATAACAACCTCGGGAATCCCGAATCTTCTCATGATGTTCTTCTAACAGGAAATGTCAAAGATCGCCGCGGGGTTCTGATGATCCGGCTCGAGTTACCGTTCTGCCGGTCTTGAGGCCTTCTTCATGATCAATGAAACATTGGGACTTCTGGAGGAGTTCATGCAGGGTAGTCGGTTCGAAAGTCCCGATATGAGTCTGAAACAAACTTCCTTCCCGGAGACCGGCTGTCATGAAGTATAATCGAAACTCGTCATTCAAATTCCGAACTTGGGAAGCTTCATTGTTAAATCTCTCTATGTAATCCCTTAGAGGTTCGTCCCCCCTTGAACGATGGATGCTAAGACTTTCCGGTGCTTGGGCTTACTTCTTGAGTGGGCGAATTGAGCAGAGAAGAGCTTAGCCAGCCGATCCCATGAAGAGATAGTGTTTGGTTGAAGGGATCTAAACCAGACCGAGGCTACATTCTCAAGCGTGAGGGGGAAGATTCTGCACTTCATTTCCTCTGGGACATTCCGGTATTGCATCATCGTGTCAAAATAGTCGAGGTGGCGCTTCGGATCGCCAGTCCCGTCATGCATTTTCAGACCTTCAGGGGGTTTCTCGAGGTGCTTCGGCACTAGAAAGTAGTCAATCTTAGTTGTGAAGGGTCATTTGCGCTTTGTCGACCTCACCAGGGGTGGAGACCGTCGGTAGCCATATTTGTCGGGGGATCCCCGCGAGCGAGGGCGTCGACGTTCCGATCCTAGGTGGAGGGGTCTTTCCCGACATTTGGAACGTCGCCTCGGACAAGAGGAAGCCAGAGACGAGCTAGACCGAGGGGAACCCTCGGGATAGTAGGAATCATCAGGGGTCCAGCTTGGGGGAGTATCCGATCCTCGCCCTCCTTTTCAACGAGGTGGAGAGCGATGATGGTTCCTCCTCCAAGCCGGAGATCGGTGGCGCCTGTGGCCATGAGTCCTTCCACTTGAAGAGTTGCACTGAGAGGAACTCTGATCCGGGATGTTACGAGCCCGGATCTCAGGAATCTCGGCTTCTAACTGGTTGAACAGCATCGACTGGCACCTGAACTGTCTGAGGGGGAGGTGGAAGTCGGTTCCGGGCTGAGCTCCCGGGAACTGTAGCCGTAGCCGAGCTTCGAGCATGCGCCGAGCTACGGGGTAAGGTGACTACCACTCCTTTCGGAATCACCTTCTGCAGGACCGGTCCCTCAACGACACTCGGGATAGTCCTATGACGTAAGGTCGGCGCCATTGTCAATCAAGGAGATGGGAGAGGAACTAGAGTACAAGATCCTCCCACTGTGGTCGCCAATGTTCTGTTTCGTATCTCTAAACTTGTATCCGATCTTAGATATGATGTCCGATCCGAGATAGTTGATAGATGAAGTCCTTGATCGATCGTTGTCCGATCCGAGGTGGGGTGTGGTGCCTGCAAAGATACTCTGACGCTCAAGTCAGGGAGGTAGTTAGTTGCAGATAGAGATTAGGGTTAGATTGCCTACCATTAATGAAGCATTGAATGCTTACTTATAGAGTTTGGTGGTGTTTGACCTGATGGATCTGAACCGTCCGATCTTGCGTTGCGATCTTGGCCATTGATGAGTGGATCTTGCTTTCTTGAATGGGCCTCTTGCAAATGGGCCATGGGGGTGTAGTTAGTATATCCATAACAAAAACGAAAAGAACAGCAAAACGAAACCCAAAAATGAACAGCAAAACCCAGACTTCCAAAACGAAAATGAAAAGAACAGCAAAACGAAAGAGCGATTTCATGGCGGAGAGAGAGAGATCAGAGGATTAACGAAGCAGAAGAGGGATTTGTGATATTAGGGATTTGAGATTTGGGATTAACGAAGAAGAAGACGGATTGTTGCAGAAGAAGATGGAAGGAGCGATTGTTGGACTTGACGATATTTAAAAAATAAAATTGAAGTAGTAATTGATGGCAGAGAAGTGTAGGTGGCATGCGAAGGTGTGCATATTTTGAGGCTTTCAAAAAGTTAAAAAGCTAAAAAGTTAAATTGATGGCAGAGCAGGTGAGGTGCGGACGGTTTCGGGTAATCCTGGGTATATTGTTTTGAAAATCCGAATCTGACCGCGTGCAGTCTTCTGTAACCGAATTTTATGACTTTGCCGCTAATCAATCCGACCCGTCCGTTTCAACTTTTAATTTTTTGGATATGTCGGATGTCGGTTGGTTTAGAGAATTTGTCCAGCCCTAGTCCTAGGTATGTCATGTTGGTGTCCAACAAGTGTTGGTGTTGGACAAGAACACGGACACGTGACTCGGCATTCGAAAGAAATGTCCATACATGTAGGAATAGGTCAAGTTGTTCCATTATCCATGGGGATAGTTTACATTAGGATCAGGTTAGGTTTTTGGCTATTCAAATAATATACTATCCTGTAAACTAAACTTGAATCTCTCTTCGATTGTTGTTTACTAATGCCATTTATTTAATTTAAAGACACAACAAGCGTGAGTGCCACTTGCACAATATATTATGAAGAGTTTAATGGGATATAAATACTGAGAATGTATAAAAAAAGTTGCACCGTCATCCAATCATATCTATTGGGATAATAATTTTAAGAAATACTTTAACTAAGTGTCACAGCAGTGAATTTGTTTACCATTAAACTGATATATCAATAGTCACACATGCGTCAATAGCTTCATCTAATTTAACAGGAAAAGATTTTTGGTATTGGAAGTTGCTGCTCTCTCTATCTCACTCCCACTTCACTCATAAAATCTCTTCTTAAAACTGTTCCAAGACAGCTACATTATAAAATCCATACTACGCAGTCAATGCTGAAAAACTGTTGTGTTCATAATTTCATATAAGGTCACACCTCATGAGAAACTTCATTAAAAGTTAGTCTCCCCCAAATAGGTTACATAATCACATAAGCAAATGCAATATGTCTAATACAACCCAACAAGCTCAAAAACAAAGAACACACCTATTAACACACCTGTTGTTACAATTTGTCAAAGACAATATAAACTGAAAAGAGTTAAACACACGGCTAAAATGTTTTATATAACACTCAGATCAGATCTGACATCCTTCTTCTATGACGACACAATGTTACTCTCAAATTTGGATCTGATGAGGTAACCATTGCGCTTCGAGGAGTTACGACTTTTGATTCTAATTCATTGCATTTAGACCTTTCTGTAAGATGGCTATTTGGAACATTATTTGTTTCAGCATGCCTAGATTTTCTGTTTGAACTTTGCAATATTGCTTTGATGCGGAAATCTGAATAACTTAATGATTGAGAACATGGAAGCTGGATTGAACTTCTAGTGACTACTGATCTTAAACTTTTTGATCTCCCACCAACTTCTTGTTCTGCAGCAATTTGCCTATGGCGACTAGCAACTGTCGAATTCATGAATCGAGGCACTGAATTCGAGAAATTTCTTTTGACAGTCTTCTTACATGCTTTAGGTGTTTCAATGACCTCTTTGACTTCATCTTTGGGGATAGTAGAGGTTGCTAAATCATCATTTTCCAGAGGACTATATGTGGTTGAAAAGAGCTTTTTATTTTCACTTAACTTAATCTCAACCTTATGTATTTGATCCCATAAACTCATACGTTGTTTTTCAGCTTCCTTAATGTCTTCCTCAAGCTCCAAAATCCTTTTCTCCTTTTGCTTCTTCAATTCCTACGGTAAATGTATGCAGTAAGCAATCTTCAAACAGTTTCCACTGAGGAACTTGGCTAAAGACAAAGTTCAGTTAGTTTATTTACCAATGGTACTTCTTTATTGGACTCTATTGCTCTAGCTCTCTTCGCAAAGTTTAAGGAACAAATCGTCTCGCAAACATCTTCTTCGGAAGGGCTTATATGCACAAGCATCAAGACCTTTGAGCCATCACCTAAAGTATTTAATTGTAAATATTAGACATTATACATTTTAGGTGGAAAAACGTCCATAAATCATGAGCTGTCTATACTCTAGTCTATATCACATTTCATGCAGATTTCTTGTGTCTAACTGTTCTTACTCTAATCTGACTATTTTCCACACAAAAGTTGGTAGTATTTGCAATTTATTTAGAGAAAGAAAGCAGAATCATACCGAGAGAATCTCTCAGTATTTGTGTCAGCTTGCTATTTCTGCAAACAAAGTAATATAAAATTATTTGATACTTTCTTTGATTGTATATAAAGAAACATGAACAAATCAAGACCAGCAGAATACTTGCCTGTAAGGCACATGACACCTCTTCCTCTTCAAAGCTGCAAGGACATCAGCTAAAGCAGAAAGAGAAAGATTAATAGCTCGACCCTCGTCAAGTGTTAGTCCTCTAGCCCCAGTTTTTAGCAACCGTTCACTGCCTCCAAGATCAACCATCCACAATTTACTTGTTTCGCGTTTGGCTTCCGAAGCATCCCCACGTCTATATATGCTTATCCTCGTCAAGCTAGATATATACAGCTAAACAGATAACTTAACTATCAAGCTAAGAAACCTATGAAAATAGTTTTGAGTATCTAATTAAACCTATTACGCACCAGTGCGACCTGCTCGATGCCTCATTTACATTAGTCCACGAGGTCGATCTGAATCGTCTTCCCTTGTTGTACCACCATTTGGCTTTAGCACAATCAGAAATTTGAACTTCTGTGAGACCCTCAATTTCAATGAATCCCTTTGGATCTGTTTGGATGTTGAGATTGCTGTAAAAAGAGTTGATGAGCCAGTGTCTCAAATAGGTTATCCTATAGAATTCAATTCAACCATGGATTTAAATTTTAGTGAAAATGTTAAAAAGGTTACCACTTAGTCATAGGTTCACATGGTCTACCAGATGGTCTTGGAGCCAGAAGATCCCTGACATTTCCCATGTAAACTTCCAACATGCTCATTGAAAAAGTAAAAGATGAGGAATTGTCCATAGCGGCTTGTCGAAAAAGCTCTTCAAGAGCACGAGGAATTATTCCTGGCTGCTCATTTGTACCATCCTAGAAAGAATTATAACAGAAGCCAAGCCAGCATACATTAGCAACTAGCTATGCTGTCACATACTCAGCAGTAACAACATTTGGCACATGAACACAAATAGCAATTAGAAACACAATGTTAAATTGACTAACCATGGTGAATGTTTTGCCTGTGCCTGTTTGACCATAAGCAAAAACACACACATTATGTCCATCCATTGCAGATCTTAGAATTGGCTCAACCTCAACAAAAACATTTTCTGCAAAGGTTCAAAACAAGACCAACCAAATACCTCTCCTTCAGTAAAACTTGAAACTGTAATTGAATAATCAAAATTGGGAAACACAATGACATATTTGATACTAGCCTTGGCTTGTTTCTTGAGGAAAAACCTTATCAAACTCAAAATCTTTCCTTGTTCCTCCTAAGTTAACCCGAATTCTTTCCGATCCAACTGATACAGGTTCAGAATTTCTTCTGTTCTCTGCTAACAGATTCGGTCGAATTCTACAAAATACTCGAATGCTCCCTAGATAGCAAAATAAAATTCCTCAACCATTTAAAGAAAAAAAGTAATATCTACCAAAGCATATATATATATTAACACAAATAAACCCCTAATTAGTCAATTACCTTTGATATCCAGTATCTTACTCAATGCATCTCTTCTCTTTTCATCCACTATCCTTTGCTTCAGCCTTAATTGCTCAACTTCTCCTGCACAAAGCAAAACAAAATTAGCAACACTTATTTCACAGATTTAAATCCATAAAGCCAAAACGAAAAAAAGATAAAAAGAGAAGTGAGTTTTATTCATTTGTTTATATATATACTTTCTAAACTGAATATCAAGTGGTGAAGCTCGTTCTTTTGGTGCTCCGGCACAACACCGACATCAGTGTAAACGGGTGGGGACCCATCAACAGAATCTGAGTTCAAATTCTTATCCAATGAAGGTGACTTTGAAACCTCACTTTCATTTTCTGAAGGCAATTGAATCTGCTCTTCTCCATTAGCAACCAACATTTCTACTACTATGGTCAACGTTGTACGTTCAAGACACGAATTGAACAGTAATGGTTGGAAGCGATCACTGCTTCCTCGTACTACACAACAGTAACATAGAGATCTGTTCTTTTTTTCCTCAAACTAACCAAAAGAGTAAATTTACTGACTCATTATACAATCAAAGTGGTCAATAGATAAATTAAAAAATATTATAAATAATTGAGACAAACACACTTCAATGAAAGGTGAAGTGACAGAAGCGAAGATTCTAGATGACTCAACCTCGAGTCGTGCAAAACACTAAGCAGCTATTATGTAGAAAAAGCACAAATGGATCACGCGTTGTGATGAAGGTGTTATGTAGAAAAAAAAAAAAACATTTATATGATTTATGTAACGTAAAATGAGGAGAGGAAAAAAAGGATGGGGAGGCGTGCAAAGAAGAAGGACAAGGTATGGATGAAAAATTGAAAAGAAAGTGTTTCAATGATTGAACACTCTTATGGACCCTGATTAGGAGTTGAAATAGAAAAGGTGTTGTGTTGTGATGTGATAAGAAGGAAAAAAAAAGAAAAGAAAAATAGTGAAGTGGTGTGAGAAGAGAAGAGAAGAGAATCTTTTTAGTTGGTCGAGCGAGATGCTGAACTTGAACAGTTGAACTGTAAAGGTTGTCTTTGGTAGTTGGGATGGAGCGTGTGTGTGAAGAGCGGAGTGGCAGGTTCGAAATTAAAGCCTAAAACATGTTCCTTTTCACGTTTTGGATACATTGTTCACTGCCTGTGTCAGGTGCTTTTCAGTAAAACTTTGACCATAAGCAAGGGGGGAACGTGATTGGTTCCCTTCCCTTCCTTCCCTCCATCTTTTTTTTTTTTTTGAAAGGGTGGGCACCGACGAAGGCATCGCCTCGGAACCATGCAGTGTCCCAACGTTGACAACGAAAGATTAATCTGCATCGGGTCGACATCGTCTACCCTGGCCAACGTAATTCGCTCTGACCGAGAATCGAACTGGGGAGCATACCCAGTCGACCCTCAGCAGGACTCAGGAGACCAATGAAGGACCAACTGAGCCAACCACGTTGGTTTCCTCCATCTTTTTCTTTCAACATAAATAAAAATAAATGTAAATGATCCACGTAAATAATGGATGAAGGCTCTGAAGCCCCGATACTCCAAAATAGCCTAAGTATCGGTGTCGGACACGTGTCGGACACGTATCGGACACCGATACGGCTCCGATACGTCTGGATACGTCTGGATACGTACCCATAAAGTATCGGTGAATTAATATTTATTTTTTAAACAAAAAAATCCCGGATACGTTTCGGATACGTTTCGGATACGTTCCGGATACGTTCCGGATACGTTCCGGATACGTCTTCGATACTTCAATATAAAAAAATATATTTAATGTAACTATTTTAACTTGGGCACTATTGGTCTTCGATACTTCAATATAAAAAAATATATTTAATGGAGGGGAGGATATTGACACAATTGGTGGTTAGTAGTGACTTATAATGTTTTTTTTGCTATACTCTAACTTGGGCACTAAATTGTATATTTTTTGTGACATGATCTTTGGAGAGAATATATTTTGAATAGGTGGGGGAAAAATGTAACTATGCGCACACTAATTTTGATCACAAATATCTTTTTTGTAAGAGTGATCATATCTATTGAATATTTTGAGAAATTGTCGGTTAGTAAAGTGACTATCTTTAGTTATGTTTTATTATTTTTAATTTTAATTTAATTTTTATTTGAAGTATCCCAGCCGTATCGTATCTTGATTTTCAAATTTTTCCCGTATCCACGTATCCGTATCGTGTCGTATCCCGTATCGTATCTCGTATCGGGGCTTCAGAGGATGAAGGGCAGTTACCCTCTCTTTAGTTACTAAAGCATACAAGAACACAGTATTTTGTTGCATCGCAATTAACATTTTGTTTTCAAACTATTTTTTTCACCAAAATAGATAAATGAGGAACTAACTTTCCGTGTTCGAAGAGTTAAAATTCTTTTCGATATCGAGGAATAAATTTTGAGTATTTGAACGGTTAAATTTTTTTCGAATACTGAAGTATCTCAAAACATGTTACTTAGCAGCATCACACTTTACGTATTTTGTCACGAAATTATTTTTTCGCTTCACTAAACTGGTTATTGAGGCACAAATTTTGCATATTTGAATAGTTGGATTTTTTTTTGCGAACACTAAAGCAACAAAAAACACACTATTGTGAACACTAAAGTATCAAAAAACATACAACTTAGCATCATACTTTACTTATTTTGTTATGATTTTTTTTCACCAAAATGTTACCGAGGAACAAACTTTACATAATTTATCACGAAATTAATTTTTATTTTTCACCTATCCAACTATCAAGTAACAAACATTATATATTTATAGATCTAATTTTTTTCCTAAATTTTAATATACTCTTAAAAATAAAAATAAGAAAAAAAGAAAAAGAAAAAAATAAGAGGTCTGGCCCCAATTCTTGTGGTTGGTCCCACATGGAGACTCCACAAGATTTATATCTTAAAGATAAAGATGTGTGAGCAACACTATTTATCTCCTACTAAACTCAACATGTTTAGAGAACAAAACAATAATGAGCTCCTCTTTTATTACCAAAAAAAAGAATAAAAGAAAGTACAAGCTGAGGTCTTTTTGAGTGTTTTATTAGGTTAAAACGCTTTTTGGAACATATTTGAAGTAGCGTTTTAGCTCATAACTTATAGCGTTACACTTTTTCTTTCATTTTTATCCTTATTACTTTATTAAATTTCTTATTTATTCTCCATTAAATAAATATTTGTTCTCATTTTTATGGAGTAATTATAAATGTCCATTTATGTCATTTTTATATTTATAAGCTAGTTCAACCGCTAATTTTATCATACACTTTATATTCAATCTGCTAGCTTATTTGTTATCAACTCATTCGCTATAAGCTAGTTTATCCACTATCCGTTATTTTGTACCGAACATAACCTAAAACAATATATGTCGAAAATCTAATTGTATGACACCAAAGATAGAGATATATCTTGAGTACAATTAAAGGTGTCCACCGTGAATAAGGAATAAAAGAAAGCTGTAAATAGTAGTTGTGTAGATTTATTTATATGCTTATGCTTTGGCCCAGGCCTGTTAGGTCTTCTTAGAGTAGGCTATTTAAACTCTTGTATTTGTATTCAGGACTAAAAAAAACACAATCAATAAAACGGAACTACAGCTACTCTGTAGTCGCAGACGTAGGCGAAGTTTGGCCGAACTGCGTAAACAATATCGTGTGTCCTGTTTTAACATGGTATCAAACTAAGGTTCGATCCATCTCTTCGTTCTTGGTCTGATTGTGCGCATCTCTTCGTTTTGCGAGATCTATCTGCTTGCGCATCGTTGCTGATTCGTTCTTCGTGGATTTCGTTTCTAAGCCTCGTCGTGGTTCTTCCGTTCTGTGTTGGCGTTTTCGTCGCCGTAGGTTACGATTTCTGCCGTCGCGTGGGTGTTGCTGGTTCTTCGTCTTCGTGGATTTCTGCCGTCGTGGTTCTTCGCAACTTGGTCCTCTATTCGCGTCTGTGGTTCTGTGCTGTTAGACAATCTCTGTTCGCGATCTCTTTTGGCGTTCCTTGGTGTTGGTGTGCGCCGTTATTGTGCGCGATCTCTTCGCGCTTCGTGGTTCGCGTTTCGTGGTGCGCCGTCACTGTTGGTTGTTGTGCTCGCGTCGCGTGGTGCGCCTTCGCTGCTAGTTGTGAGTTCGCAACTTGATTTCATCTGTGGGTTGCGCTACTGTTCGTGGGTCGCTGATTCTGGGCTACAGTTTGTGGTTTCATCGCTGGTTGTGTGCTCTCTCCTCTGTTGGTAGGTTGTGCTACTGTTCCTGGTAGGTTACGCTACTGTTCCTATCTTTGGGTTCTGTTTTGAGTTTTCCAAATCTATTCACGCTCTTGCTTGCGTGTTCTGCGTTCTGCGTGTTCCTGCTTGTGTGTTCCTGCTTGCGACTTGTGTGTGGTTTGGTTTGACTTTGAGTTTTATTACAATTATATTATATCTTATTATTGTAAGCTACAGTAATTTTTTTAATGGCTTCGGAAGGAAGAGATAATTTTTGTGTTCGCTTTACTGGCAAGAATTATGCTGCTTGGGAATTTCAATTTAAGATGTATGTCAAAGGAAAAGGATTATGGAGTCACCTTGATGGGGTCTCTAAAGCGCCGGCAGATAAACCCGCCTTAGATGCGTGGGAAGTCCAAGATGCTCAGATTATTTCTTGGATCCTCAGTACTATTGATCCTCAGATGATCAATAATTTGCGAGCATTTTCAACTGCTCAAGAGATTTGGACTTATTTGCAGCGTATTTACAACCAGGACAATACAGGCAAGCGTTTTCAATTGGAGTTAGAGATCGCCAATTACAAACAAGGTAATTTGTCAATTCAAGAATATTATTCTGGTTTTTTAAATTTATGGACAGAACACTCTGCTATTATATACGCTGTCGTTCCCAAACCATCACTGTCGGTCGTTCGTGATGTGTATGATACTAGTAAACGAGATCAATTTCTCCTGAAACTTCGTCCGAAATTTGAGGCTGTTCGAGGTGCCTTGCTGAATAGGAACCATGTTCCTTCATTGGATATCTGTGTTGGTGAACTGCTCAGGGAAGAACAATGTCTGAATACTCAAGGAACCATGCTTCATGATCCCGTTCATTCTGAACCTGTGACAATCGCGTATGCTGCGCAAAATAGATGTGTGGGCCGTGATATGCGACAAACTCAATGCTTCTCTTGTAAACAATTTGGACATGTTGCTCGTAGTTGTCCTAAGAAATTTTGCGATTACTGCAAGCACCAGGGTCATATCATCTCTGCATGTCCTACGCGTCCTCCACGACCGACTAGGCGTCCGGCACAGGCATTCCATGCCACTACTACCTCTACCGCTGGTCCTTCCACCACTGGTGTATCTAGCTCTGATGCTGGTCCTTCCACCACTGGTGCATCTGATGGTGGTGCTCTTCATCCGAAATTAATTCAACAAATGGTACTATCTGCTCTTTCTGTCTTGGGTATTACTGGTATGTCTTCTTTCATTTCTTGGTTACTTGACTCTGGTGCATCGAATCACATGACGGGTTCCTCTGAACTCCTGCACAATTTACGTTCTTATCTTGGTAATCAAAAAATTCAAATTGCTAATGGGAGTACCCTTCCTATAACGAATGTTGGTGACATTAATTCTACTTTTAGAAATGTGCTGGTAGCACCTGGCCTTGCCTCCAATTTATTGTTTGCTGGTCAATTAGTTGATGAAGGTTGTGATGTTAATCTTACTCCGGATGGTTGTCTTGTGCAGGATCGGATGTCAGGGAAGGTGATTGCGAAGGGGCCTAAAGTTGGAAGAGTGTTTCCACTCCAGTTTAGTTCAAACCATTTATCTCTTGCTTGTAATAGTGTTTTGAATGCATGTGAGGATTGGCATAGGAAATTGGGCCATCCAAACTCCGTTGTTTTGTCTCACTTATTTAAGACTGGTGTGTTAGGTACTAAACTGATAGATTCTAGTACCTCTGTTTCATGTTCTGTTTGCAAATTAGCTAAGAGTAAAACACTTCCTTTTTCGTCTGGTGCACATCGTGCTTCTACGTGTTTTGAGTTGATTCATAGTGATGTTTGGGGGATTTCTCCTATTCCTTCTCACGCTCACTATAAATATTTTGTCACCTTTATCGATGATTATAGCCGTTTTACTTGGATTTATTTTCTTAAATCTAAATCTGAAGTGTTTTCTATGTTTAAGAAATTTCTGATGTATGTTGAAAATCAATTCTAAACTGATATACTCAGGTGGTGAGTATATGTCTCATGATTTTCAGGAGTTTTTACAGCAAAAAGGTATACTGTCTCAACGATCTTGTCCCAATACCCCTCAGAAAAATGGTGTTGCAGAACGTAAGAATCGTCACTTGTTGGATGTGACACGTCCCTTACTTCTCCAGGCCTCTGTTCCATCCAAATTCTGGGTGGAGGCTCTTTCAACGACTGTCTTTTTGATCAACCGTCTTCCTTCCACGGTGATTGGGTTTGATTCTCCTCACTTTCGTCTTTTTAAAACTCAGCCTGATTACAGTAGTTTACATACTTTTGGGTGTGGTGCACCTCCCATCCACTGAAACACATAAGCTTGGAGCACAATCTGTCCAATGTGCATTTATGGGGTATAGTCAGTCTCACAAGGGTTTTGTGTGTTATGATGTCTTTAACCGTCGTTTTCGCATTTCTAGGAATGTCACATTTTTCAAAAATCAGTCTATGTTTCCCTGCTCTTCTCCTGGCTTGAATGATATTGCTATACTTCCGCAATTTTTTGATAAAACAGGACTCGTTTCCACTTCCCCTTCCGACACTGATCCTGCTCTTGATCCTGCTTCTGATTCCGATTCTGATCCTGTAAAGACGGCACCACGGCGTTCTGGTAGAACGTCTCGAGCACCTGACAGATATTCCCCAGACAGGTTCGGTTCCTCACATACTGCTTTAACTACTTCTCTAACTGGCACATCTATTCCTACTTGTTACTCGCAGGCTGTTAAAGATGTGTCTTGGGTCAATGCCATGAATGAGGAACTTCAGGCCCTTTAGGACAACTTCACCTGGGATATTGTTCCTTGCCCTCCTGGTATCAAACCCATAGGTTGTAAATGGGTTTATTCTGTGAAATTGAATTTTGATGGATCTCTCAATCGGTATAAGGCTCGATTGGTTGCTTTAGGCAACAGGCAGGAATATGGTATTGATTATGATGAGACCTTTGCACCGGTTGCTAAAATGACTACTATTAGAATGATGCTCTCTATAGCTGCTTCTAATGGGTGGTCTCTCCACCAAATGGATGTCAAGAATGCATTTCTTCATGGCGACCTGACTGAAGATATTTATATGACTACCCCTCAGGGCCTTTTCTCTTCATCTAAGGGGGTGTGCAAGCTCAAACGATCTCTATATGGTTTGGAACAGGCCCCTAGAGCATGGTATGCGAAATTCCGTTCCACTCTACTTGGGTTCTCTTTTACTCAAAGTCAGTATGATTCGTCTTTGTTCATTCACCGCACATCTACGGGCATTGTTCTACTCCTTCTTTATGTTGATGATATGATCATTACGGGTTCTGATGCAGCATCCATACAGGAAGTTAAACAAAAGCTTCAAGCCTCATTTCAAATGAAAGATCTTGGTCTGTTACATTATTTTCTTGGACTCGAGGTTCATTCTACTTCTAAGGGCACATTTCTCCATCAGCATAAGTATGCCACCGACCTTATTGCTATGGCTGGCCTCGAATCCGCTAATCCTGTGAATACTCCTCTTGAAGTTAATGTTAAATACCACCGTGACGAGGGTGAACTTTTGACTGATCCTTTATTGTATCGACAGCTCGTGGGTAGTCTTAACTACTTAACCATTACTCGACCAGATATTTCATTTGCTGTTCAGCAAGTAAGTCAGTTCATGCATTCTCCTCGTCATCTTCACCTGGCAGCGATTCGTCGTATTATTCGCTACGTGAAAGGTACCTCTCAACGGGGTTTATTCTTTCCTAATGGAACACCCCTTACGCTGAGTGCCTACAGTGATGCTGATTGGGCTGGGTGTCCCGACACTCGCCGCTCTGTCACGGGTTGGTGCATGTTTCTTGGTTCTTCGTTGATCTCTTGGAAAAGTAAGAAGCAAGCGAGAGTCTCTAAATCCTCAACCGAATCGGAGTATCGTGCTATGTCTACGGCATGCTCCGAAATACTTTGGCTTCGTGGTCTTTTGGGTGAACTTGGATTTCCTCAAACCGAACCGACATCTCTCTATGCTGACAATACAAGTGCCATTCAGATTGTTGCAAATCCGGTTTTTCATGAGCGTACTAAGCAAATCGAAGTTGATTGTCATGCAATTCATGAAGCCTATGATAGTCACGTTATATCCATCCCTCATATCTGTTGCGCGTGTGTTCTAGTCGCAATATCAGTGCAAGTATACACGTCGTACAAGTAATAAAGTGGATAAAAAGTAAGAGATCGTTCCCACGAGGATTGATTTACTTTCAGAGTTCAAGTCTTTAAAACACAAGTGAAACAAGTAATAAAGCGGCACTAAAAGTTGGTATTAAGACTAGTAACATAAATAAAGCAAGTAAACAAGAAGTGGTTGTGAATATGGAAGAGTATGAGTTGGATTGCTGCATGCAAATAAATCTCCTCTAATCAGACGTTATAACGTTTACACGTTAACACGTACAAATGCTATGTTGTATAGACGTTATAACGTTTGAACGCTGTTGTAAAAGAGCTGTGCTTTTCAGTCACAAAACGTCAGAGCTTCAAGTACTAGAATTCCTATGTCTAGGTTCTAAGTAGGCCTACTCCTGTATTTTAAGTACCCACAGCAATGTCCTATGAACTATTATCCATTCTATGTCTAGACTTAGATAAAAATGCCTAAATGTCTTTAGTGCACCTTTTCATTCACATAAATCTTTGAGTTCTTTTCATAGACCATGTCTGTACCTATGAATCTACTTATTTTAAGTGGCCAGTTCAAAACAAGTTTGGAAATATTAACATGCAAAGATTTAAAACGCATAAACATCAATACTTCATAGCATTAAACTAGAGGTTCATTACATGCAAAACAACAACCCAACTACAAATGTTTAGCTCATGCTGAGCATCCTTACAGAAATAAGAGGAAGTGAAATCCAAATACCGCACATAGAGAAAAGGAGACTAAACGCAGAAGATACGCCTAAGTAGCCTTCCTTCATGCACGCTGTAGAGACGTTGCAACGTCTGAGCTTCACAGTAATGGGTGCGAATGGAAATAAAAATAATGGAGCTTGAGGAGAGTTCGAATGAAGAAGTCTGTGTCCAGAACTTCTTTTAGAAAACTCCTCTGGAAAATGGAGGAAGGTGGATGCTGAATGGATTCCCCCTTCTTTTTTCGTAGAGAGAGATAAGCTTTGTTTAAATAGCCAAAAAAAACATAAGGTCACATGCTTGCTGATGTTATTCCCCACCTTCCAAGCTTGCTTGTAAATTAATTCTGTTCTGAAATGACACTGCACTGCTACAGTGCGTCAGCCGCGTCAGCGATGAGGAGAGAGAATATCTTCTGCACTTCTAGATCTTTGACCATCATTTCTTGTGCGCCAAAAATAAGATATTTCTTTCTTGCTCTGCTGCCCTTCTTCAGACGTGACGAGAGACGCTGCCACGTTCAGTTTACTGCACAAACACAAGAAGCATCAAAACGCTCACAATGGCGCCAATTGGTGCCAAAATGCATAGAATTTGTAATTTAGCCCATTTCTAACTAAAAAGCAATAAACTAACAGAAACTTAATAGAAACAACCTACTATTGTCAGAGAACTTGCATGATTTAACTTTGAATAAGTATAAATAACTCATATAAATATGAGTTATCACACCCCCAAACTTAAACCATTGCTTGTCCTCAAGCAATCAAAACACTGCATATGAAAAGATGCAAGAAATTAAATACGCCAGCAGTTTACACCCTGCTCGCCCATTTGATCAAAAATTATCCTCAATGGGCTAATTCCTTCAGACTTACACTACACACTCACGCACCAATGCACAATTACATTCTAGATTCATTACTGCCCAAAGTGAGTGTGTGATCTCTGTATCAATTCTTTTCCTAGCTAGGTTCAGAAGCTATCCTAGCTTATGAAAGAGTGGTTTCCATATGGTGAGAGTATAACATCTTTCAAAACAGAGAGTAGGCTAACATTTCCACATAAGACATGAGGGTTATTTTAAGCACGACAAAGGGTCTTAATTTGGGTGCTAGGACTAGATTAGTACAAACTACTTTTCTGACTCACACAACGTAAAACACACAGACGACTGCAACCCCTCATTACTGAGCAACTTTCATTTGATTCACTTCACTTTTAGTTTGGAGTTTTTGTGATTTTCTCCTTTTTGATCCTTTGGATTTGACAATTTTGGATTGAGATATATGGGGTACCCAGTATTTGTTTCGGGAAATTGCAGCAAACACAGAGGACATGTGGATTTTTCCACTTATTTGAAACAACACACAAACACACACGGCATACGTTATAACGTTACGGGTAGACGTTACAACGTTGCACTCACACTACACATGCACTAATCATCCTACAGTCTTTGCACCCAGCCTTAGCACAACCTGATATACCCCCAAACTTAGTTTCTACTGCTATTCTAAGTTTTTAATCAAGTTTTACCATCACCATAGTCAACCAAAACTAGCTTTTGCATCACATAGTCCCTAGCTAACTAGGTTTTCCTCAAAACAGAGTTTGTGTGGAAGCAGTAATCAATTCTATTCATCTAAGCATGCATCAGCTACTCACACAAAGTCACACATAGTCATTACTAGATTTAGCCCAAAGAGAAACATTTTTGATGATTAATAGAGTAGGAAAGTAAACTGATTATTATTATTATTATTATTATTATTTGTTTTTTTTTTATTTTTTTTATTTTTTTTTTATTTTTTTTTTATTTTATGCAAACACAAAACATAAAAATGATCCTCCCCCCCAGACACAAAGATGAGCAGTGTCCTCACTGCTCACTGATCTTCAAAAATGGGAGAGGAACACTCAAACATAACACCAGCAAACAAACTACTGACTACTAACTAAAAACTACAACTATTCTACTGCTAAAAAGAGGGCTAAACTACTTGCTCAGAACACCTGACCTGAGCCTTCCACTCTGTCTGGCTGGGATGCCTGCTTCAGCAGTCTTCTTTTCTTTTAAAACTTCACCCAGGCAGCAAACGTGACAACGTCCTAGACACACAGAGGCGTTATAACGTCTACCACACTTCAATAACTTGAGTCTTGAATCTCTCCTACCTTCAGCTTCCATTCCTGCACAAAACAAAAAATAGAAACAAAAACAACAAGGATTAGAATAAAAACTCTGGGCTGCCTCCCAGTAGCGCTTGGTTTAAGAGTCCTCAGCCAGACTTGGAATTCAAACCCAAGTTAGGGTGGATAATAGGACAAAAAGAAAACATCGTCCTTCCGCTTTCTCTTTTTGGTCAGAGATCCCATGTATTTGGCATATGGAAGCAAGTGTTCCCATGCACCAACCAATAAGCATTTGGGATATGAATTTCTCCTTTCTTGAAAAAAATTAAGCTCATTTTGCGGAGGATTCTTTTCTTCAATTACCAAAGGTTGAATCTGAATTTTCACATGACTCTCTTCATACCTCAACTTTGGATTTTCTTCCTTGTCACTATTTTTGAATTTTTCTTTTTCTATAACTACACGATTTTTTTGTTTTTCTTCCACCATTTCCAAATGACCACATTCAAGCTCATACTTTACACTCTTTTTTTCTTCCTCTTGCTCAACCACATATTCAATACAACTCTCTTCTTTTAGATGCTCCATAATTGTCTTAATGTGAGCCTCTACATTCTTACATGAAGCTTCAGAGTTGTCACGATACACCTTCATATACTCAATGGAATGAGCTAAGAGTTCTTTTAATTCAAAGTTGTCCTCATGTAATCCTACGGTTTGAGCTTGAGGATATGAATCTTGCTCACACACATCATTTCCCATTCCATAATCCATATTTTGGGCAGTCATGGGCATGAAATTTGTCTCATAACAGCCCCTTTGACATTTACTCTCGTGGAAATCATAATTGAAACCTTCTTGTTGAGCATTCAATTCATTCATTTCTTGCATAAAGTAAAAACTCCAATGGTCCATGGCATAAAAGTGGATATTTTTTTTTTTAAAACACTCAACACAAACAATAATAGTAATAACAACAAAGAAAACACACTACATACAGAAAGCACAATGCAAATTCACTCCCTGGTTCAGTTGAATTAGAGCTTGAATTGGAACTAAGCATACGCTGTAACGTTTACCTGTTCACATACAGAAACAACGAACAACACAGTAAAACTCTTTCACCTAGTGCTTTAATACTTTTGAACCATAAAAGTTAAATTCAATCCCCGGCAACGGCGCCAAAAACTTGTTGCGCGTGTGTTCTAGTCGCAATATCAGTGCAAGTATACACGTCGTACAAGTAATAAAGTGGATAAAAAGTAAGAGATCGTTCCCACGAGGATTGATTTACTTTCAGAGTTCAAGTCTTTAAAACACAAGTGAAACAAGTAATAAATCGGCACTAAAAGTTGGTATTAAGACTAGTAACATAAATAAAGCAAGTAAACAAGAAGTGGTTGTGAATATGGAAGAGTATGAGTTGGATTGCTGCATGCAAATAAATCTCCTCTAATCAGACGTTATAACGTTTACACGTTAACACGTACAAATGCTATGTTGTATAGACGTTATAACGTTTGAACGCTGTTGTAAAAGAGCTGTGCTTTTCAGTCACAAAACGTCAGAGCTTCAAGTACTAGAATTCCTATGTCTAGGTTCTAAGTAGGCCTACTCCTGTATTTTAAGTACCCACAGCAATGTCCTATGAACTATTATCCATTCTATGTCTAGACTTAGATAAAAATGCCTAAATGTCTTTAGTGCACATTTTCATTCACATAAATCTTTGAGTTCTTTTCATAGACCATGTCTGTACCTATGAATCTACTTATTTTAAGTGGCCAGTTCAAAACAAGTTTGGAAATATTAACATGCAAAGATTTAAAACGCATAAACATCAATACTTCATAGCATTAAACTAGAGGTTCATTACATGCAAAACAACAACCCAACTACAAATGTTTAGCTCATGCTGAGCATCCTTACAGAAATAAGAGGAAGTGAAATCCAAATACCGCACATAGAGAAAAGGAGACTAAACGCAGAAGATACGCCTAAGTAGCCTTCCTTCATGCACGCTGTAGAGACGTTGCAACGTCTGAGCTTCACAGTAATGGGTGCGAATGTAAATAAAAATAATGGAGCTTGAGGAGAGTTCGAATGAAGAAGTCTGTGTCCAGAACTTCTTTTAGAAAACTCCTCTGGAAAATGGAGGAAGGTGGATGCTGAATGGATTCCCCCTTCTTTTTTCGTAGAGAGAGATAAGCTTTGTTTAAATAGCCAAAAAAAACATAAGGTCACATGCTTGCTGATGTCATTCCCCACCTTCCAAGCTTGCTTGTAAATTAATTCTGTTCTGAAATGACACTGCACTGCTACAGTGCGTCAGCCGCGTCAGCGATGAGGAGAGAGAAGATCTTCTGCACTTCTAGATCTTTGACCATCATTTCTTGTGCGCCAAAAATAAGATATTTCTTTCTTGCTCTGCTGCCCTTCTTCAGACGTGACGAGAGACGCTGCCACGTTCAGTTTACTGCACAAACACAAGAAGCATCAAAACGCTCACAAAGGCGCCAATTGGTGCCAAAATGCATAGAATTTGTAATTTAGCCCCTTTCTAACTAAAAAACAATAAACTAACAGAAACTTAATAGAAACAACCTACTATTGTCAGAGAACTTGCATGATTTAACTTTGAATAAGTATAAATAACTCATATAAATATGAGTTATCAATATCAATACTCGATTTCAAGTTGCGGACATTTTGACCAAAGTTGTTCCTTCTCCACGCCATCAGTTTCTTGTCAGTAAATTGATGCTACTTGATGACCCGCATCAATTTGAGGGGTGATGTGAATAAGGAATAAAAGAAAGCTGTAAATAGTAGTTGTGTAGATTTATTTATATGCTTATGCTTTGGCCCAGGCCCGTTAGGTCTTCTTAGAGTAGGCTATTTAAACTCTCTTGTATTTGTATTCAGGACGGAAAAAAACACAATCAATAAAACGGAACTACAGCTACTCTGTAGTCGCAGACGTAGGCAGAGTTTGGCCGAACTGCGTAAACAATATCCTGTGTCCTGTTTTAACATCCACCATCTTTTTTAGAATCCATTTCAAGGTCCACAATGTCCGACTGAAAATTACAAATCCAATTCATTGCTTTCTGTTCCGGATTGGGCTTAACGACTTGGACCTCTCATGGGCCGCGGTATTGAGGCCCATTATCATTAATGGACTGTTACACCACGAACGACTACGATTTGTCGGTTACAAATCAGAAGGTTCCGTGATGATCATGGACGTCACACTACCCCCATATAAATAGGGGAAAACACTGTTTAACCAGGTACACACATTTCTAAAATAGTACTTACAAGAGATTTCACTCTACTGACTTGAGCGTCGGAGTGTCTTTGCAGATACACCCCCCCATGTAAATTCCGAGCTGGTTAAGAACAATCTACCAACTATCCGATCTTGCGATACGATACCGAACATTGGCGACCACAGTGGGAGAATATCTAGCTCTCATCTCCTTTCCTTGACTAGACATGGCACCTCGTGGGTGACCTAGAACCGTTCAGCTCCATCAGAGTGGTGATCAAGGTTCGGCTCATCCATGATCTACCCCGGAAGGAATTACTGTAGCGCTCCCTCACCCCTCGGGGAACTCGAGACGTAATCGTCTCCCTCCTCCTCCAGATGATGTTCCGATTCCAATCGTTGTTGTCCGACAGCTCGTTAATTTGCTAAATCAACAGGTTCAAACTGATAACCAGCAGGAAATTCGTATTTCCCAAATAGAGGAGGCCCTCGCTGCGGTGCAAACCAATGGAGTGCCGGATCGGACTTCACCTCGTCAGCAATCTGCTCGCCGCAGGACCACGAGTGCTATGCGACGTCGCTCCCGGCTTGGAGAAGGCACCATCAGCGATCTCCACCTCGCCGCAGAGGAGGTCGAGGTAGCCGATCTTCCCCAAGCTAGAGGGATCGAGGCTCACGCTCCCCACCGAGTCCATCCCCGTCATCACCGGATTACTCGTCGTATTCGGATGAATCATCGGGGCGAACTTCGTCTCTAGCTTCATCATCACATCGTCGACGTTCAAGAAGCCGGGTTAGATCCCCGAGGAATAAACGTTGGTGTTGTGCAAAAAGGTGTGCAAGTATACACAGTCTTTAACAAGTAATACAATGATAAGTAGAGATCGTACCCACAGGGATTGAATTAATTTTTGAGAGTTTAAAATGGTAGCAACACTAGTGAGAGATAGAAATCCAAAATAAAATATGATTGGTGTGTGTGTGTGTGTGAAACAGAAATTAAAGTAAGCAAGATAGAAGTACATTGTAAATCAATAGAGAGAAATTGTTGGTATGCTCTTCACTATGTAAATCACTTTTTATAGCATTATGTTATATATGATGCTGGAGCAATCATTGCTGTGGCAATTGATGCTCCTGCAATGGATGCTGTAACAATTGATGCGTGCTTTTCAGAAACTAACGTCAGAGTTTCATTTATCCATATTAGTTCTTGAGTTCAAATCATAAACCATGTCTGTATTCATGATCCTACTTATTCTAATTGATCAACCTCAAAATAAGTTTGAAAGAATTATAACGCAAGAACTAAATTGCAAATATCAATATAACATAATAACTTTTCGAAAATTCATTACAAAGTTAAGGCATCCCAACTAAATATATTTAGTTCGTGCTTGACATGACTAAGCACATATAAACATAAAGATTCATATTCATATGATTGAAAATACAAAGGAAATAAGATAAGATAGAAATTACACAAATGGAGTTCCTTTGCATATTCTGCCTAGCAATGCTGGAGCAATGAAACAGCAATACAAGATGGTATAAAAGTAGAGAGAGAAGTTGTCAATTTCTTTCTCTCCTTCGAACCAAAATATTATATCTAAGACTACTTCCTAAAATTTGAGATGTTTTTCAATGATGAGGAGGAGATGTATTTATAGGCTTCTTGGAGTGGGGTTGTCTTGAGCATCAAGGTTACTTTGAGATGAAGTTAGGTTTTCCTTCTTTAATTTTATCTCAAAAGCTTCCATGTGATCACCCGTCATGTAAAAAGAAGAGGTCCATTGATGAGAGGACAAGTGTCTCTTAGAATGGTGACTCTTGTGAGCTATGGGGTCTATGGTAGGTGTCGAACTCTCTCACTTGGCCACTTGCCTTACTTTTGACGCAACATGACGTCATCACCAGGATGCTGGGGCATTCTGTGTTGTGAAGATTGCTGGGGCAATTGATGCTGGGGCAATGCCTCTGCTTCTATTGCTGGTGCATCTATTGTTGGGGTAATTATTGCTGCAACAATTGAACAAACACATAAAATACCACAAATCATATAAAATAGTCATGAAGTGTGCCTAAACCTTTCTTAACTCCAAAAGTTGTATTTCTTTTGTATTTCTTTATTTAACAAAACATTATTACTGAGATTCTCACAATTATTTAGATTTGAAAGCGTAAATAACTCTATATAAAATAGAGTTATCACACCCCAAACTTAAATCATTGCTTGTCCTCAAGTAATGAAAGACAAAATTTTAAAAACAAATGGTTTTGATTTTTCAGAAGAACAGATCAGCTAGATTTTTTCAAAAATATATTTTCAATAAATGCACTTCTAGAACTTCAAGTTGGATTTTCATAGAAATTCATAGCCATAAGCTCTTTCCAACATTCAAGGTTATTGCTACCCATTTATGGGAGTGTGTGCTCCACTGAACTTAGATTGGTTCCCAACTAGTTTCAAAAATTCACTTTGCTTTGGATAGAAAAAGTTTGCGTTTGATCAAGCTAAGAGATTTTTCAAAAGATAGAATAGGCTAACAATTTCCTCAAAGTAATGGGGGGCTTCAAAGCACAACAAAGGGTCTTGAATTAAGTATTTCAAATTTAGGGCCAGTGCTAATCTTTTTGTGGCTTTTTGAATGCTAGAGCAATGATTGCTGGGGCAATTGATGCTCCTGTATTGAGAACTACTTTGAAGAGATTTCAGCTATATTGTCCTCCTTTCTGACCCCCCCCCCCGTTTTTGCATTTTTCTTTTTTTTTCTTTTTGATCTTTTTATCATGCATTTTTGGAACGGGTACAGCTTTTGATTCAGAAAAAAATAGCTTTTAATGATTTTGCTTTTTGTAGTAGTTCATAAGCCTATTGCACTGTCTTTCCTATCCTTATCATACTTTAGCCTTGGTGTCACCGATGCACCCCCAAACTTAATTCTTTATGCTATTCTATATTTTTAACAAAAATTTAACAATTGATCTTGGGTCACTATTGCTATCCTTTGCATTTAGTTAATTTATTAGCTAACTAAGTTCATTTCTAAGCTCAGTTGTTATAGTGTAAAGGTAGTAATAATATTGATCATTTGCTTAGAACTCAAACTACTTTGCAAACAAGTTCTAGTTTTCAAAAATTGAATTCAAAAAGGCACTTTTTTCTTTCTTTCTTTGCAAAAATTTTGTTTAGCTGATCATGCTTCTAAAATTTGTAACCATTTAACAAAAACAAGCTATAACAAATAACTAAAAACTAATAGACATGCATCATATTTATAACATAGCAAGTATTAAGGTTCACAAATTATATAAACAGTTCACAAAATGTTTAGTCCTCCCCCCAACTTAAGCTTCAGCAATGTCCTGACTGCTTAAATTAAGGGGGAACCAAATAAAACACATGCATATGTTATGATCACAAAATATATAAGTTAGTTTATACAACAGACATATAACAACTTTTACAGAAAAGTGTTACTGCTTAGGAGTTCCACTCCTCAGCCTGCTGCTTGCCCTTATTGGAGCAAGCTTGATCTTCTTCTGCTTTTTCTTCTGAGCTGCCTCAGGGTTGGATGCTTCTGAAACAATTGCAGGGGCATCATCAGCTTTTGGGTTCTCAGCAGCAGTTGTGGTGGTGACAGCAGGGGCACTGGCAGTAGCTTCTTTGTGCTTGATTTTAGCTAATTCCTCTTCCTCTCTGATGGCAGCCAATGTCTGCATCACTAACCTTTTCGAAGCTTCTGCTTGAACAGGGTCCACTGTTGTTGCTGTCTTGGATGCTCCAGCATCAGGTGCTGGTTGCATTGCAGGGGAATCAGATGTAGTTTTCATTGCTGGAGCAACATCTGCCTTCTCCATTGCTGGAGCATTAAGTACCATCTCCATTGCTGGAGCAACAGCTTCAGTTTCCTTCTGCTTAGGTGCCTGTTCAGGTTGCTCTTCTTCATTATGTTCTTCTGGTTCTTCTTCTTCATCATCACCAGTTTCTTCTTCCTCTTCAGATTCCTGAATGTTCTTCAATTTTCTTTTTGTACCTGCATGTTCAATATTAGAAACAGATGTTGCAGCTTCGGATGCTGCAGCAATAACAGGGCCTTCAGATAGGGACTTTGTTGTAGGCTTTTCTGGCTCAGATGTTTGTTTGACTGGTGAGAGGGTGGGTTCTTTTTCTGGTTCTTTGGCTGGAGGAGTAGTTTGTTGTGTGGGTAGTTGAGTTGTTGATGGTTGTTGATTTGTGGTTTGTGGAGTGTGTGGTGGTTGGGTGGGTGTGTTTGGCTTGTGTTGGGGAGGTTTGAGGTGAGGTGATGTTTAGGTTTGGTGAAGGTGTTTTGCTGGGAGGGTTCTAATGTTTTTGTTGGTTTTGGTGAGGTTGTATATTTCTTTCTTGGGGCCTCTTCCGTGACAACTTCTTCAGCAGCTTCACTTCCTGCACTGTCCTCATCAGTTTCTGTTTCCTCTTCATCCACATCCTTCTCTATCTCCTTCACAGCCTTTGTAGCTTCCTTCTCCTCACTAGTTTCCTCCAAATCCTCAGAACTTAGGATTGGTTCTTCTTCTACCACTGCCTTCTTCTTTCCTTTTCCCTTATTTTGTTGCTGTTTCTTGATAGCTTTTCCTTTCTTATCCTCCTCACTTTCTTCTACCTCAACTTCCTCTTCATTTTCTTTCTCTTCTTCAAGTACCCAGTTGGGAAATATTGGTAGGGGCATGTTGCAGTATCCTTTGGTCAATTTGTTGAACATGATGGTTTCCCACTCAATGTGTTCTTTCATAAATTTCCACACAGCTCGTTGCTGGAGCAATGATTGCTCAGGCAATGAGGTGCTTGTCTTTTCCTCAGTCAACTTGCTTCTATCCTTGAAGTTAGCAGAGAATGCATTCTGTGGGAATTTTCTTAGTTCATCTTTGTCAATGGTCACCTTAGCATTGATGCAAAGACTTGTGATTAAGCAAGGGAAGAATAGATATCCAGTTTTTTTAGTTTTGCATGCCATAATTTCCTCAGCAATCACTCTCCCCACATCTATATTAGATTCTGTCATGATTGAATCAAGAGCAATCATCATTTCCTTCTTTATTGAAGATGTGTGTGATGTGGGCAGTAGTGAATGTGCAACAAACAGGTGTCAGTTTCCAACTTCACTCCTAAGGTATTTACTCTTCATTGTGCAATATGTTGCTGTGCAACTCTCCTAGACAGCATCACTAACAGCAATTCTAGATTTGACTTTGTTCATTTCTTTCTTTCCATAGTTTAGCTTTTTGTTTTCAAATTCAGGCCCATTGTAACCCAGCAAGTATTCATCATTTATTACCCTAGGTTCAAAATGAACTCTTTTACCTCTAACTATGGAAAAATAAAGGGGCTTACCTCCTCTTTGCTCAGTAATGCCAGTGTAGAATTCACGAACAATTTGATCACAGTATGATCCTCTGTGCTTGACGAATGTATCTCACCCCAAGTTTTTGACTGTTGACAGAAATGAAGGAGATGCATCTGTAAATTTGAATCCATGTTCTGCTAGACACTCCCTGTTCCAGAACTTCATTCCTTCCTTGCTAGGAGCAATTGATGTTTTCTTCGTTACAGGGCTTGATGCCTCTGCAAAAGATGATTTGCCAGATGTCTTCTTTGCTGCTTGTTTCTTCACCATGATGAATTTCTGGAAAATGTTAGGGTTTGAAGGTTTTGATGATGGGGGCGTGATTTCCAGAGTTTGAGATTGAGAGAGTTTTGAAATTGTGGCAATGGTAATGTTTGGGTGTAAATGAGGCGGTTTTAATTATGGATAGTGGAGGATTAGGTGAGGTGATTGGATTTTGATGTGACTCAAAATTCACTTGTTGTAACACATGCAGAGTGACACGTGGGTAGTGAGGTGTTGTTTTTTTTTAAGTAAAAGTTGTGTTTTCTTCCTGTATGCCCTGGAAATGAATAAGGTTTCTATTTAAAATTGCTCTTTCATTGCTGGGGTAATGAACTTTCCTTATTGCTGAAGCAGTGATTGCTCCTTCATTGCCGGAGCAATGGATCTCTTGTCACTGCTGGGGCAATGGATGCACCAGCAATGCTTCTACCTTGTACCTGAAAAATTAACAAACCATACTAAAATAAACAAATTAGTTAGTAAATCAAAAATTCACGGGTTGCCTCCCAGAAAGCGCTTGAATTAAGAGTCTTTCAACCTGACTATCTCCTCAACTTCAGAGATTTTTGAAATGAGTGGTGACCTTGTCTCTCACCACATGTTCACCATAGTACATTTTTACTCTTTGTCCATTAACCTTGAAGGTGGTGTTGGATGCTTCATCAAATAAATCCTCAGCACCATGAGGGTAGACTTTCAACAGTTTGAATGGTCCTGACCTCCTTGATTTGAGCTTTCCAGGGAACAATTTCAATCTGGAGTTATAGAGTAGTACTGGCCCTCCTTCAATTAATTCCCTTCTTTGGATTCTCTGGTCATGCCATGTTTTTGTCTTGGCTTTGTAAATTTCAGCATTTTCATAAGCAAAATGCCTAACTTCTTCAAGTTCATTAAGTTGTAAAAGCCTAGATGCACCTGCTTGAACAAGGTTGAAATTGAGTTTCTTAATTGCCCAATATGATTTATGCTCCAATTCCATAGGTAGGTGACATACTTTTCCATACACTAGCCTATAGGGTGACATTCCCAGGGGTGTCTTGAAAGCTGTTCTGTAGGCCTACAACGCCTCATCCAAGTGTAATGACCAATCTTTCCTTGTAGGTCCAACCATCTTTTCAAGTATTCTTTTGACCTCCCTATTGGATAATTCTACCTGCCCACTTGTTTGAGGGTGGTAGGCAGTAGCAATTTTGTGTTTTACCCCATATTTGGCTAGAAGATTTTCAATAAGCTTGTTGCAGAAATGTGAACTGTAACATCCCTATTTTCGGTTAATTTCGTTTTATGAAATTAACTAGCAAATTATTATTCAATCAAATAATTTTTGAGTCATAGGCATACTAGAATTATGAAAACGATAAATAGATTGCTAAGTCATAAGAATAATATGAGTTGTTGCTTGATTGGGTAGTTAGAAATGGGCTTAAGCGTGAATTAGTGAGCCAAGGGCATTTTCGTCAGCTCACTAGACAAAACAGCAGCCACACACTCTCATGCTGAGTTTGAAAAATTTCAGAAAAACATAGTGAGAGAGAGTAAGGGATACACGAGAGTGGGAGGAAAGGGAAGGAAAAGGCCAAGCTTCCATTCTTGGTGCATGTGAGTGTTGTTCATACCTTTCTTCACCATTTTTCATTCTTTATCCATTGATACAAAAATCAGTACCTATTTCCTCCCCATTTTCAATTCACCATTTTTGGACATTTAAGCTCAAAGGACCAAGAGTGAAACCAACACCCTTGCATGTTGATGTCAAAGCACCACAAGTGAAGTTTCAACCCTTGCATGTTAGGTTGAAGCACCAAAACCAGTTTTGAAGTCCAATAATCGGTACTAGAGGTCATCATAAAGCCTCATTGCTGTTTGGTTTTGTTTTGGGTGTTTGGGTTAGCTATGGAACTCTAATTCGTGGAGACATGAATGATTGATCAAAAGAATATGTTGCTGGAAAAGTTCTGCAGCAAACCCGTATGAGCAGTGTCTAGTAATTTCGATGTATATCTCAACATAGACCTCCTTTGAAGTTTGTTTTAATTTCTTTAGAAACTAGACTCAAAACCCTTCAAGTTAGGCACAGGAACCACTTATTTGGCTGAGTATTGAGGGAGAAAAATTAGTTACAAGTTTTACTTTTGTAACAGTACCGATTTCGAACCAGTCACCGTATTGTAGCCATAACTCCCTGAATACTCGTTGAAACAGTGTGGGACTTGAACCATATGAAAATAGGTAAAATTATCTACACATTAGGCACTGGTTTGGATAGTTTTGGTTAATAATTAACAAAGTTGCACGCGCTCCAAAACTGCTCACAGATGCTGTCCAAAAATAGTTCTGTTTGGGTAGAACACGATCGCGTCTTTCGTCGTTCGAATTGTTCGTCGCTCCGGGTGAGTTTTACTCACGTTAGATGTTTTGTTATTTCGAAATATCTTTTTGGAAATTATCGAATTCGAGTAAAGTTTGGTTTCGGAATAATTTCGAATCGAAAACTGTTTTTGAAAAATATCACTTTTCGGTTTTACGATTTAATTCAATGTTAATTATATGATTGATTATGGATTGTGGTTTGGACTGGAATGTTGTTTGTATTCTGGTTGTCTTGTTGGAGTTTAGATTGGTATGGTTTGGAAGCGATCGAAAAAGCGGAACGAATTAAACGAAATGAATTTTTGAACCTGCATAGGGCACACGGACCGTGCGCCCAATGGCACGGACCGTGGGTCCCTCACACAATGGCCAGCTAAATTTTTAAACAGGGAACACGGACCGTGCGGCTAGGCACACGGACCATGTGCTGCTTACGGCCCCAAATCCAAAATTTGTCGTTTCGTCGCTCCTTTCGATTCCAAACCTCTTTTAATCCCCTTTCCAGCCATTTGTGATGATATATACTTGATAAAAACATGGTTTTAAACATGATCCACTTGGTTTTGAGGAAATGTTTGATTGAAAATGTTTGAAAAACCGAATTAGAGCATAAGTGTGAGAATAAGGGTTTTCAAATGAAACGAACTAAAAGGTTCTAGTTATGGAATTACGATTGATGTGGGATGAATATACTTTCATCTAAACCGGTCATTCTACTTGTTATTATACAATTGACGCGGGATGGTTATTATTTAAATCATCTAAATCGGTCTATGATTCACGATATATAAATTATATCGAGTCGAGGTGACGACCCTTATGTATTAGCATGCTAGATGAGGGAAGTCATGAGCCCTCAATCTAGGCCCCCATTATTATTATTGTTGGTTCGCCTTTAGGGAAAGTACTATTGGCTATGGGGTTCACTTAAGCTTTCGGAGTTGGTGACGTGCTAAAGATTAAAAATGATTATAACATAATTCATCACTTACGCTACTTTGGGTTGTTGGTGATGTGCTAAAGAATTAAAAGTAATGATGTTTGTAATTCTTATTGAATTACCAGTGATTGTTTTTGTAATTCATATTGAATTACCAGTGATTGTTTGTAATTCTTATCGAATTACCAATGTATGCTATTGTAATTCATTAATCGAATTACCAGTCAAAAGGATTCATAATTGAATCGAGAGCATGGCTAGGGGTCACGGTAAAACTCACTGAGATATGTATCTCACCCTTTCATATGTTGTTGTTTTACAGAGAAACAAGGAAAGAAGAAGCCTAAACGGCACTAGTAGGAGAAGTGCCTAAGAAGTTGATTGAGACATTGAGTCTTTGTCCATGCTTATGTTTTCCTTGTTGATTCTGTTTTCGGTTATGTAACTTGTACTTGTGATAAGTTGTATAAATCGTTTCCGCTTTTTCTTGTGAAGATATTGAGCATTAGGAATTTAATATCCTTTGAGGTTATGAGGTCATTTGAGTTCCATGAAGCAATGTCAGGTTATGATGATGTGATATTTTGTAATATCGCCAAAATTTTTAGTCATGTTCAATATCTAAACAAGAATTATATCTCTGATGTATGCTGAGTTGTGCATTTTAGTATTTTTACTTGTTAGAAATATTAGGGTGTTACATGAACCTTCATCACTGATAATTGCTCTTGGAGTACCAAATCTAGTGAAGATGTTTTTTTGTAAAAATTTACTCACAGATTTGGCATCATTGTTTGGCAATGCTACAGCTTCTACCCATTTAGAAACATAGTCCATAGCTACCAAGATGTATAGATTTCCAAAGGATGGAGGAAATGGTCCCATGAATTCCATTCCCCAAACATCAAAGAGTTCAATCTCTAAGATATTCGTTAGTGGCATTTCATGTTTATTTGAAATGTTTCCAGCCCTTTGACACCTATCACAGTTCTTCACCATTTGATATGCATCTTTGAATAATGTTGGCCAATAGTAGCCTGATTGAAGCACCTTGGCTGCTGTTCTGGTGCTGCCAAAATGTCCACCATAGGGGGCAGCATGACAATGGTGCAGCACTGATTGTTGTTATTCTTCTACTAAGCATCTTCTCAGTATTTGGTCTGGACATTTCTTGTAAAGAAAATGATCATCCCAATAGTATTGTTTAACTATGTGAAAAAATTTTCTCCTTTGTTGATAAGTCATGTTGACAGGTATAACTTTGCTTGCCAGGAAATTTACTATGTCAGCAAACCATGGTGCAGCAGCATCAATTGCTCCAGCAATGGTTGTTGTTGCAGAAATTGCTAATAATTTCTCATCTGGAAAGCTTTCTTTTATCTCTCATTCTTTTGTACTTGCTTTATCTCCTTCAAGTCTAGACAAATGATCAGCTACTTGGTTCTCCACCCCCTTTTTATCACGAATTTCAAGATCAAATTCTTGGAGGAGGAGAACCCATCTTATTAGTCTTGGTTTTGCATATTTTTTTGAAATTAAATACTTAATGGCTGAGTGATCTGTATAAACAATCACTTTTGTGCCTACCAAGTATGATCTAAACTTATCAAATGCAAAAACCACTGCTAATAATTCTTTCTCAGTCACAGTATAACTCATTTGAGCTTCAATAAGTGTTTTGCTAGCATAATATATAGAATGAAAAACTTTGTCATACATTTGCCCTAGGACAGTTCCCACAGCAAAATCACTAGAATCACACATTAGCTCAAATGGTCTGCTCCAATCTGGTGTGACTATCACTGGTGATGTCACCAATGCTTTCTTCAGTTTTTGAAATTCTTCTAAGCAAGATTCATCAAAGTTGAAATGCACATTATGTTGCAACAGTTGACATAATGGCTTTGAAATTTTGGAGAAGTCCTTGATAAATCTCCTATAGAAGCCTGCATGACCTAAGAAGCTTCTGATACCTTTGACAGTTGTTGGAGGAGGTAATTTGCCTATCACCTCAATATTTGCCTTGTCTACTTCCAGCCATTTCTTTGAAATTCTATGACCTAGCTCAATGCCTTCTTGGACCATAAAGTGGCATTTCTCCCAATTTAGGACCAAATTGGTTTCTTCACACCTGTCGAGTATTTCTTCTAAGTTTGCCAAACAGAGTTGAAACGTCTCACCAAATACTGAGAAATCATCCATGAAAACTTCCATGGATTGTTCTATGAAGTCAGAGAATATTGCCATCACACACCTTTGGAATGTTGCTGGAGCATTACATAGTCCAAAGGGAATCCTTCTAAATGCAAAGGTGTCATAGGGACATGTAAAAGTTGTCTTTTGTTGGTCTTCAAGAACTATAGCAATTTGGTTATAGCCTCAATATCCATCCAAAAATCAATAAAATTTCTTACCAGCTGATCAGCGATCGTACGCGGGTCAAAATAATTATAAAGATATAAAATATAGTACAAGGAAGTTAACCTTGGTCGTCTCACAAGGACCTCTAAATTAAAGACTACCAGAATCAAGAATGAAAGTAACAATAAAAGGGGGGGGGGGTTAGGAAAAGAATTTGATGTTTAACGAAGAAAATCAATTAAAGATAAACAATCAATCCATTGATTTCGGGTGCACTTCTTGGAATTCTCATCGGTTCTAGAATAAAGATTCGTGCAAGGTTTGATAATTCTTGATCGATCATAAACTAACTAAACAAGCGTTAATCAGTTCATACGAATTCGCACCGTTTTAAAGCAAGCGTCAAAACAGTGTGTTTAATCAATCGTGATAGTGAACAAGCGCCAGTAACACAATTAACATCATAACAGAATTCTATCAATCTTATAAACAAGCGTCATAGACTCTATCAATTCCTATCCAAACTAGATTAAACAAGCGATAAAATAGTTTGAATAATGTAAGTTGCAAAACAGAATCATGATTAAGTGATTAAGCAAAACCGAATCATAAAACGAATCACATAAGCAAATCATAGAGTTTGAGTAATTAAGCAAAACAGAAACCGAATTTGCAGCAAGAATTACGGAAATGGAATTGATAGAGAAAGAATTAAAACCATAAAAATGAAATAAACATTAAGCACCGAACCTCAAAATCCTTACAAGCAGCACCCTTCACCAATAGATTGATATAGGCTCAAAGACGTAAAATTGAAAATGAATGCGTAAGAGAGTTCAAAGTGGCTTCTAACCGGCGTAAATAACTAGGACAAAACGAAAACCCTAATCCACTAGCTAGGTTCTTGGATAAAAGCCCGATAAAAAATAGTAATTGGCCCATAAATCCATAATTGACTAAACTGCTTCGGTAATTCACAGTTTTTACCTTCAAGACTTCATAACTGGGTTTTGATCTCAAAAAGCATTGTAGCTCTGTTTCTTAGCTTTCCAATGCATGCTCGCACGTCTCCATCGGATAACCATAGCCAAAGTTATGGCCGGCAGAGTAGACAGGGGTCAATATGCAATAAAAACAAGAATTAGTCAGGAAATTGCTATATTGCTCAAATAAGACCCAAAGTCTAGAAACGCCCTAAGACTTAAATATTAGACACAGAACACAATCAAAAACACCAAGTGAAAAGCTATAAAGAGTGCATTAAAATGCACTGATCACCAACTAATCTGTCCAACATTTGATCAATGAAAGGCAATGGAAATGGTCCTTCTTTGTAGCCTTGCTGAGCCTTCTGCAGTCCATACAAATTCTCCATCCTGTGACAGTTCTGGTTGGTATCAATTCATTTTTTTCATTGGCTATTACTGTCACTCCAGCCTTTTTTGGTACACGTTGCACAGGGCTCACCCATGCACTATCTGAAATAGGATAGATTATGTCAGTATCCAGCCATTTGATTATCTCCTTTTTCACCACCTCTTTCATGATTGGATTCAGTCTTCTCTGCCCCTCAATGCTATTTTTGGAGTTTTCATCTAAAACGATTCTATGCATGCAGATAGAAGGACCGATTCCCTTTATGTCAGACATTTGCCAGCCTATTGGCTTCTTATGCTTCTTTAGGGTATTAATAAGATCATGCTCCTGCTTTTGAGATAAGTCAGAAGCAATGATCACTGGAAGTGTATTATTATCCCCTAAGAAAGCATATTTGAGATGCTGAGGCAATTCTTTAAGCTTAGGTTGAGGAGGTTTATCAATTGAAGGAATATTCTTTTTGAGATTGGGATCTTCAAGCTCTAGAGATTCATATTTTCTTGTCCATACCTCTTTTACATCCAATTCTTCTTGCACAGCTTCTTCTTCCACAATTTCTTCTTTTGCTGTCATTGCTCCAGCAATGGATGCTAAAGCATTGGTCAAGTGGTCATGCTCTTTGTGGAATTGTTGTTGTACTGCTTGATCCAGAGAGACAATTAGATAGCATTCTTCAACATCTTCATTTGGGTATTTGAGAGCATTCATAATGTTGAATTTGATCTCTTGATCATTGACTCTCGTGGTCAATTCACCTTTCTGCACATCAATGAGTGTTTTTCCAGTAGTCAAAAATGGTCTTCCAAGAATGATTGGTACATCCTTATCTGCATCAAAATCAAGGATAACAAAATCTGCATGAAACAAAAATTTGTCAACTTTTATTAAAACATCCTCTATGATCCCTTCAAGATAGGCTATTGACCTATCTGCTAATTGAAGGGTCACAGTGGTAGGTCTGGCAGTTCCAATACCAAGTTGTGTGAATATGGACTTAGGCATTAAGTTGATACTTGCACCTAAGTCACATAGTGCACGACCAATATAAAATTTTCCAATTGAAAATGGTATATTGAAACTGCCAGGATCTTTTAACTTCCTTGGAATTTTGTTCTGCATGATCCTGTTGCATTCTTTTGACATATCTACTGTCTCAAATTCTCCCAATCTTCTTTTCTTTGTGAGCACATCTTTCATGAATTTGGCATAATTGGGCATTTGTTGGAGTGCTTCAACAAGGGGTACATTGATGTGTAGTTGCTTAAGTACCTCAAGGAATTTGCCAAATTGTTTTTCTTCATGTGCCTTCTTCAATCTTTGTGGATAAGGTGGAGGAGGGTATTCTGGAACTAACCTTGGTGGTGGTACATAAGCAGCTTCTGATGCTCTAGCTTTGGATGCTCTTGCATCTGTTGCTCCTGCATTTGTTGCTGCAGCATCAGTTGTATTTAGTTCTTTTTTATTTTTTTTTCATTTTTTTTTTCATTTTTTTCATTTTTTTTTCTTTTTCTTCCTTCTCTGCACCTTCAGCTTCATATGGTTCTTAGAGATCTTTTCCACTTCTCAAAGAAATGGTCTTTACATGCTCCTTCCCTTGTTTTTGTGAGGTTGAGGCTTCTGTGGTGGATGGTAGTGAACCATTTGGCCTCTGATATAATGCTGTAGCTAGTTGCCCCACTTGATTCTCCAATTTCTTAAGTGATGCATCGCGAGCTTGCCTTGCAGTTCTAGTTTCACTGATGAAAGCATCAGTTTTGCCCATATATGCTTTAAACATTGATTCCAATGAGTTTTCATTTGCTGGTGTAGGAGTTCTTTGGTAATTTTGAGAGTGAAATCCAGGTGGAGTTGATGGTGCTGCAGCATTGGATGCTGGAGCATTGTTATTACTCTACTTGAAATTGGGGTGATTTCTCCAGCCTGGGTATAGGTGTTAGAGTAAGGGTTGTTGTTTTTGTTGTATCCCACATAGTTAACAGAAATAGGGTTGCTTGGACATTCTTCATACAAGTGACTGATGACTCATATTTAGATGTGTTATTTATGCTCTTATCACTTAAATCAACACAAGTTCTCAATTAATATGCGTGCTTTATTAGGTAAATATTAGTTATTTAGAGGAAAGAAGGGTTAGGAGCTTGTTTGTTATCATTTGACACTTTTGGGTAGATTCGTGGGTACAGACATGGTCCATGATTATTTAGAGGAAAGAAGGGTTAGGAGCTTTTGGGTAGATTCGTGGGATTGATCAACTGAAACGAGTAGATTCGTGGGTACAGACATGGTCCATGATTCGAACTCAAGAATTGATATGAATGAAAGGTTGTTTAAAGACATTTAGACAACTTGTGCTTAACTCTAGACATAGGGGAGCAATAGTTCATAAGGTGAATACTGTGGGTTCTTCATTATACAGGGGTGGACTTATTTAGAACTTAGACATATGAGTCTTGTAACAAAACCCTGACGTCAGTGACCGAAAGGCACAACAGCATATGCTACCGTGCTTAACGCTACAGCGTCTAACGTTATAGCCCTTCACTGCTGAGAAATTACTTAGCAAAGAGCAGTCCAACTCACTTTATCAACTCTTGAGCTTTCTTTAATTGTTTATTTACATTTATGTTACTCACAATACTTGTTGACAACTTGTTATTGTTACTTGTTTTTCTCACTAGCTAAATTACTAATTTAAATATAGAAGTAAACTCAACAATCTCCGTGGGAACGATCTTTACTTATCACTCTATTACTTGTTGCGATTGTGTATACTTGCACATACTCTTTTCCGCACAACAGTGACCACCTCCACAGTATACACAACTAGTTGTTCCTGGAGGGGCTTGTTCTATTGCAGCACCAGTGGGTTCTGTCATTGCTCCAGCAATGGATGCTGGGGCATTGATAGAATTTAAATTTTTGATCATATTGGTGAGAGATGCCACTTGAGCTGATATTTCATTGAGTTCATGAACCCCAGCAGTCTTCTTTTGAGCACCGACCCTTTCTGTGGGCCAACTGTAGTTGTTGGTTGCAATTTTGTCTAACAACTCACATGCTCCATTGGATGATGAATTTAGTAACACTCCTCCAAATGAGGCGCCCAACATGAGTCTGGTTTGGGGCTCCAAACCATTATAGAATGTTTCCATTTGTATTATGACAGGTATACCATGATGAAGACATTTTCTTAAAAGTTCTTTCCATATTTCCCATGCTTCAAACAGTGGTTCTCCTTCTTTTTGTCTAAAAGAAGTTATGTCATTTCTCATCTTGGCATTTCTAATTGGTGGAAAATACTTTGCTAGAAATTTTTCGGCTAATTCATTCCACTTAGTGATAGAGTTAGGCTCTAGGGAATTCAACCAAGCATTGGCTTTATCTTTGAGGGAATATGGAAAGAGTTTTAATCTAAGAGCATTTTCTGAAACACCAGGGATGGTGAAAGTGCTACATATTTCTAAAAATTGTCTTAGATGAAAATGAGAGTCCTCATGTGGAGAACCACTAAATTGACCCACTGTTTGAGGCATTTGAAACATCATGGGTTTGAACTCAAAATGAGTTGCATTAATTTGAGGTCTGACTATGCTGGTTTGCATGTTTTGCTGATCAAACACAGCATAGTCCCTCATTGGTCTGTCCTTGTCATTTATCATACCTATAGGTCCCTGTTGATGAATTGGTTTTTGTAATCATTCTCAGGACCAGGGTGTGAGCCATGAGCAAAACCTCTGCCTCTTCCAGTGCCTCTTCCTGTGCCATGATTAGAACCTTCACCTACTCCTGGTTCAGACATTGTTTGTCTAGCTCAGCCTCTTTGTCTTTGAAGTCTGCGCAACCTGTTAAATCTCCTCTCTATCTCAGGATCCAACTGAAATTCTGGTGTGTTGGACCTGGGCATATGTTGTAGCAACTATTGCTGGGGCAATGATTACTGGAGCAACGATTGCTGAAACATAAGGAACAAACACCAAAGTAAAATTATCACTAATTTACTACTAAGTTAAACAATAAAAATTAATGGCAATCCCCGGCAACGGCGCCAAAAACTTGCTGTGCAAAAAGGTGTGCAAGTATACACAGTCTTTAACAAGTAATACAATGATAAGTAGAGATCGTACCCACATGGATTGAATTAATTTTTGAAAGTTTAAAATGGTAGCAACACTAGTGAGAAATAGAAATCCAAAATAAAATAAAATAGGATTGGTGTGTGTGTGTGTGTGTGAAACATAAATTAAAGTAAGCAAGATAGAAGTAGATTGTAAATCAATAGAGAGAAATAGTTGGTATGCTCTTCACTAAGTGTTGTGGATTTTATATACGCAAGTATACGTAGTCACACAAGTAATATAGTAGAAAGAAAAGTCGAACCCACATGGGTTGGTCTTAATTTATAGTTGGAATATCTCAGGGAATTAGTGTGTAAAGTAAGTCACAATATTGAGAATAGTAAAATAAGGAGATAAATTGCTTAAGAAATCAATATGGAAACTATATGGTAAAAGATTAGTTGGACTGCTTTTGCTTAGTAAATTTCTCTTCTGTGTTAATGCTATAGCATTGAGTGCTATAGCATAAGCTGCGTGCCTTTCGGTCACTTTCACCAAGGTTTCAAGTAAGTTCACCTTTGTATATTAAAGAACCCATAGTGTTCACTCTATGAACTAAGCCCTCCTATGTCTAGGTTTAGGCAAGGATTGTTCTAAATGTTTTTAAAACAACCACTCACTCACATTAATCTTTGAGATCTTTTCATAAACCATTTATGAATTCATGAATCTACCTATTTTAGTTGGCCAGTACCAAAACAAGTTTGGAAATATTTTAACACAAAGATTAAAATGCATACATCAAAATACTATATCATTAACACATTAGGATGTCATTACAGGATGTCATTACATAGCTTAGCAATCCAACCAAAAGGTGTTTAGCTCATGATAAATAATGTCAACAACTTACAAACAGAGGGGTTCATATCACCCAGACAAGAAATAGAAGAAGAATGTGCAGAAGATACACTCCTTCAACTTCCACGCGTGTGCTGGTGTGCTGACAATGCTATAGCATGAACCAGGCAGAATCTTCAAGTGGTTTGAGGATGGATTTTTAATGGGTGCAATGGAACAGTTTGGTTACTTGTATGTTTTCTCTCAAAACCAGAGAATTTTCGTGCTCTAGCGCCCATCCTAAGTGCAGAAGTTAGGCTTGCTTTTACAGTTGAGTCTTCCCTCCTTTCTTGCAAGTGGATGAAGCAAGTGGGTCTTCTTTTCACCAACTAAAGGTATGTTGTCCCCCCATGGTAGACAAGTGGTGAAGTCAGAAGTGCAAGCAGTGTTTTAAAAACCGGCTCGGCCCGGCCGGTCGGACCGGTCGAACCGGGAACCGGGGGGGTAACCGAGCCGGGCAAGGTTTTGGATCGGCCATGCAGCAAACCGGTGGGAACCGGTGTGACTCGGCCGGTTTTTGGAAAAACCGGTGACCCGGTGACCCGGCTCAAACCGGACCGGGTTGTGCATTTTGTTTTTTTTTTTTTTATCAAATCTTTGAACTGTAATTGGGAGGGGCCGCGCGAACGCAGGCCCCCACTAGTGATTGTCATCTAGGTAAGTATGTTTCCCATTGACATATGCATTGCTTTTATATCTCATTCTCCTCCCTGTTCCATTCATTCTATCCGATGTGGGACTATTTGTAAACTAGTTAAAACAAAATAGACTAAAAAAAACCATCAACAAAATGCCATTAGTGGGGTTTGAACCCCTGACCTGTTGAAAGCAAATGCTAAGCGCTACCATGAGGCTACCAATCTTATTGAGGATATTACTCATTTCAAATATATATAATTGGTACCTCTTTTCCAAAAAGTCAAGTACGCTCATCCTCATGGCATTAGCTTGTAATATTAATATTATGTTTCAACAAACTTATTTAATATTAAGTATTTTTTAAAAGATTTATTTAATATTAAGTGGTTAACTTATGAAATTTGTTCTAAATATTTATTGAAGCATGATATGAACTTTTAAAATTTATTTAATATATACCAAGCAAATAAAAATAAAATAGGCATGGTGTGTAATTTTAGCAAATTAAGTTTTACAAGTATGAAATATATAGGTCCTGAAAATTTGAGAATTTTTTATATTTTAGTAGATATAAAATAAACATAGTTATTAATTTTACAGGGACGAAATTTATATTATATACTATATAGGTATTGAAAATTCTCGAAATAGAGACCGGGTCTGAGTCATCCGGTCCCGGTTTTGGTCATGCGGTTCAACTGTCGACCCCTCGGTCCGACCATTGACCCAGTGACCCGGTACCTTCACCGAGTCGGTCACCGGTCCGAGTTTTAAAACATTGAGTGCAAGTGGTAGGAGGGTGGCTGCATCAGCATGGATTATGGCAATAGGGGGGCGCTGACTGGACAGGTTAGGATTCACTGCAGATCTGCTTTCTGCTGCTGTCTTCAAGTGGGTCCCAGCTCTGCTGCGCACATGGATGCTATAGCACTTAGACAGAAAACATTAGAAATTTCACAAGGGCACCATTTGTGCCAAATATATTCCAATTCAGTTCTTGATTCCCTTTTCCCTAATTAAACACAAATATTCACATACTTCCTAGCCTAAGCATGCAAATTCACAATGACTTACGAATATAAATGCATAAATAACTCTACAAATGGAGAGTTATCACTAAGTAAATCACTTTTTATAGCATTATGTTATATATGATGCTAGAACAATCATTGCTGTGGCAATTGATGCTCCTGCAATGGATGTTGTAATAATTGACGCGTGCTTTTCAGCAACTAACGTCAAAGTTTCATTACAAGTCTTATGTGTAAGCTCTAAATAAGTTCACCCTTGTATATTAAGATCCTACAGTATCATCCTATGGACTATGCTATCCTATGTCTAGGTTTTAGCATGGAATTAACAAAGTTTCCTTTTTATTAAAACATTTATCCATATTAGTTCTTGAGTTCAAATCATAAACCATGTCTGTATTCATGATCCTACTTATTCTAAGTGATCAACCTCAAATTAAGTTTGAAAGAATTATAACGCAAGAACTAAATTGCAAATATCAATATAACATAATAACTTTTCAAAAATTTATTACAAAGTTAAGGCATCCCAACTAAATATATTTAGTTCATGCTTGACATGACTAAGCACATATAAACATAAAGATTGATATTCATATGATTGAAAATACAAAGGAAATGAGATAAGATAGAAATTACACAAATGGAGTTCCTTTGCATATTCTGCCTAGCAATGCTGGAGCAATGAAACAGCAATACAAGATGGTATAAAAGTAGAGAGAGAAGTTGTCAATTTCTTTCTCTCCTTCGAACCAAAATATTATATCTAAGACTACTTCCTAAAATTTGAGATGTTTTCCAATGATGAGGAGGAGATGTATTTATAGGCTTCTTGGAGTGGAGTTGTCTTGAGCATCAATGTTACTTTGAGATGAAGTTATCTTTCTTTAATTTTATCTCAAAAGCTTCCATGTGATCACCCATCATGTAAAAAGAAGAAGTCCATTAATGAGAGGACAAGTGTCTCTTAGAAGGGTGACTCTTGTGAGCTATGGGGTCTATGGTAGGCGCCGAACTCTCCCACTTGGCCACTTGCCTTACTTTTGACGCAACATGACGTCATCACCAGGATGCTGGGGCATTCTGTGTTGTGAAGATTGCTGGGGCAATTGATGCCGGCAGCGATGCTGGGGCGATGCCTCTGCTTCTATTGCTGGTGAATCTATTGCTGGGGCAATGATTGCTGCAGCAATTGAACAAACACATAAAATACCACAAATCATATAAAATAGTCATGAAGTGTGCTTAAACCTTTCTTAACTCCAAAAGTTGTATTTCTTTATTTAACAAAACATTATTACTGAGATTCTCACAACTATTTAGATTTGAAAGCGTAAATAACTCTATATAAAATAGAGTTATCATTCGGCGACCAAGCTCCAGAAGATCGCCAGGTAGGTACCACTACCGGAACTCTCCAGAAAGGGGTGGATCCTCCAGGCGTCGGGGTCCTTTCACAAGTTGAATTGACGACTGTCCGATCCCGAGGCACTTGGAGAAACCACCGGAATTGAAGATGTATGATGGAATAGGCGATTCTGACAACCACTTGGATTACTTCGAGCTAATGATGCAATATCGCAATGCTCGAGAAGAGGTAAAATGCAAAATCTTCCCATTAACTCTGGAGAAATCAGCTTTGGGATGGTTTAGAGGTCTCAGACCTAACTCGGTCTCATCTTGGAACCAATTGGCAAAATTTTTCTCTTCTCATTTTGCTCACTCCAAAATGAAACCAAAGTCGACTGAGGTGCTGAAGGCAATTCGCCAAGGAGAAAATGAGTCCCCCGTGATTATATTGAGAGATTCAATAATGAAGCCTCGACAGTCAGAAATTTGGAGGACAAGCTCCGACTTTACTTTATGAAGGACGGCCTCAGGAAATGAAGTCTTTTCCAAATCAGTATCGAACTCCGAAAACCTCGAAATCTCGCGGAGTTCCTCCGGAGATCCCAAAGATACATTGACTCCGAGGAAGAAGATGTAGCTACTAGATTCTATGTCAAGCCGAACTCAAGCAAGCCTAAATCTGAGATTCATAAACCCAAGACTCGGTACTCGGAACACACTGTGCTCAATTGTTCCAGAGCAAAGATCCTAGCTGAATGTGCTACTACCGAGTTCAAGGAAGTGAAATTTCCCGATCCCCTCCCATCGAAACCGGGTCAAAGGTCCAACAAGCACCGTCGGTATCACCGAAGTAACAGGCATGATACCAACCGTTGCAATGCTTTAAAAGACGATATTGAGGAAGTGATCCGTCGGGGGAAACTCAGTCAATATGTCAAGAAGCGTGACCAAGTAGGGCGAGACCTCTAGTTGAGGAGAAAAAGAAAAGTGATAAAAATCCCAAAGAAGGGTCCTCAGAAGAAGAAGAAGATAACCAGAAGTCCAAAGGGCTGACGGTGGTAAATGTAATTTCTGGGGGATTTCCAGAAGAAGCTTCGGGCAAGACCATGAAACGTAAGTGGGAGGAAATTCAAAATGTTGCCTCAACCTCGACAAGTCCCGTGATCTCCAATCGCTCGCCACTTGCTTTTGGAGATCGGGATCTCCTTGATGGAAATCCCAATAAGCATATCCCGCTTATAATCTCGGCTGTGATGGCGAACACCCAGGTTAAACGGATGCTGGTGAATCAAGGAAGCTCGGCTGACGTTCTTTTTATTGATCTATTAAGGAAACTACAAATCTCTGAAGAGGATCTAACCCCATATCGGGGAACCGATTTGTCTGGTTTCAATGGTTCGAGAACCAAGCCATTGGTGTATCTGGAACTAATGGCGACATTTGGTGATGAACGTCTGGTTAGGACTGTCAAAACCAAGTTTTTGATCCTGCCATGCGAGTCCATTTACAATAGAATCATCGGAAGACCGACCCTGGGTAGACTCGGGGCGGTTACTTCAACGGTTCACTTGAAAATGAGGTTCTGTTCTTTGAATGATAAGATCATTACCATCAACTCCGATCTGGAATCGGCAGAAAGGTGCTATTATCTGTTCCTCAAAGCAGACCGGAAAGCTAAAGAAGAAGCCGAACTTCCAGAGTAGGGTTACGAGTCAATCAAAGGCAAAGAACAAATAATAGCTGCTGATGTCAACCTATCCGATCTTGATGCTAGGTACGACCTTGACAGTTCGGAGGATGAAGAGGACGACGACCTCGCTCGAGAGCTGAAAAAGAAAATCAAGTGCCCAGAACCCGATGGAGAGTTTATCGAGAATCAGCTGGGAGATGACCTAACAAAAACTGAAAATCGGGGCCAATCTGCCGGAGCAGGTGAAAGGCGAGCTCACACATTGCCTCAGAAGCCATGCTGATCTTTTCGCTTGGAATGCTGAAGATATCCCCGGGATTCCTCCGGAGGTCGCCTGCCATCAATTAGCAGTAAACCCGGAGGCCAAGTGGGTAGCTCAGCGAAGGAGGATGCAGAGCGGGGAGAAAGCAGTTGCTGCTGCGAAGGCTTTGGACGATTTAATTAAAGCAAATTTTGTAACTGAAGTCAAATATACAACTTGGCTGTCAAATCCTGTACTCGTTAAGAAAAGTAATGGAAAATGGCACATGTGCATTGATTATACCGATCTTAACAAGACATATCCAAAGGACGCCTTCCCTGTTCCCAGCATAGACCGGCTTGTGGATAACCCCTCTGGTTTCCGTTTGTTATCTTTTATGGATGCATATTCTGGATATAACCAAATTTCGATGCATCCACCTGATCAAGAAAAGACCGCATTTATGACTGACCGAGGTAACTTTTGCTACCGAGTCATGCCATTCGGTCTAAAGAACGCCGGAGCCACTTATCAGAGGATGATGAACAAAGTGTTTCAGAAACAAATAGGTCAAACTGTTGAGGTCTACCTCGACGATTTGATAGCAAAAAGTTAAGAAGATCATCTTCATGTATCCGATCTCGTAGAATTATTTGTCGAGATTCAGGCGAATAACATGAGGCTAAACCCCGAAAAATGCACCTTCGGTGTCCGAGCTGGGAAGTTTCTTGGTTTTTATCTTACGGACAAATTCTGAGTCGTTGCCGAGATGAGAACACAAACTACAAAAAGGGAAGTACAGAAATTAAATGGTATGATCGCCGCGTTATCTCGTTTCATCTCAAATGCTGCTTTCAAATCTCCCCCGCTGTTTAAAATATTAAAGAAAGATGCTAAGTTTGAATGGACTAAGGAGCAATAAGAAGCGCTTGATCAGCTTAAAATTACCCTGTCACAACCATCGGTCCTAACTCGACCAAGAGAAGGGGAGGTTTTATATCTGTATTTAGCGGTTTCGGAAGAAGCTTTGGGCGCTGTACTGATAAGAGAAACGGAGTCCGGACAAAGTCCCGTATATTTTATAAGTAAGGCATTGCAAGGTCCAGAGGTACGATATCAGAAGATCGCTCTTGCTTTGCTAATTGCAACACGTCGTCTCCGACCCAATTTCGTCGCTCATCAGATTGTGGTACGGACGAATCATCCGATTCGTCAGATCCTACACCGACCTGATTTAGCGGGAAGAATGATCAAATGGGTGGTAGAGCTCTCCAAGTTTGACATTAAATATGAACCAAGGACAGCGATGAAAGCTCAAGTACTTGCCGATTTTGTGGCAGAGATGACTCCAATCACTGAAAACAACGAGTTGTGGATCTTACATGTTGATGGTTCCTCAAACCCCAAAGGAAGCGGAGCCGGTCTTATATTAGAAATCTCTAACGGAGTGATGGTCGAGGTATCGCTCATGTTCCGATTTCCGACTTCCAATAATCAGGCGGAATACGAAGCATGCATCGCCGGACTTTTACTGGCCCAGGATTTCAAGGTGAGGCATTGTGAACTACTCTTGGATTCGCTCTTGAGGGTTTCTCAGATTAAGAATCAATTCGAAGCAAAGGACCCGATTTTACAAAAATACCTTGCCCGAGTTAAAGAACTCTTAAGTCATTTCGAGCACATAGAGGTTAAGCATGTCCCAAGAGCCGAGAATGCTAGAGCCGACATTTTGTCTAAATTGGCTAGTACCAAGGCTCCTGGGAATCACCGATCTGTAATCCAGGAAACACTAGATCGACCAAGTATTGAGCCTGAGCTTAATGTATTGACTTCAACTGCGTTATTGAAGAGAGCAAGAGCTCGATCTCACCAATTCTGGAATATATCGAATCAGGGGTCGAGCCTTCGGATTCACAGAAAGCAAAATTGGTGGGAAGAAAGGCGCCGTCCTACTCGGTTTTGAATGGCATCCTCTATAGAAGGTCCCTCACCGCGCCTTTACTAAAATGTATAGAGGGAGAACAAGCCGATTATGTCCTTGCCGAGATACATGAAGGCATCTGCGGGCAACACCTCGGGGGAAGATCGTTGGCACGAAAAGTCCTAAGAGCGGGGTATTATTGGCCGACTATCGAAGCTGATGCGAAGAACTATGGGAAGAAATGTCAAAAGTGTCAAATTCATGCCAACGTTCATCTAGCCCCACCAACTAAGCTCAGTAGTATCTCTTCACCATGGCCTTTTGCGTGGTGGGGAATCGATCTACTGGGGCAATTTCCAACTGCACCTGGTCAATTCAAGTACCTAATTGTGGCAGTTGACTATTTTACAAAATGGGTCGAAGCCGAACCATTAAGGATCATCAGTGCCAAGAACTGCATCAAGTTCTTCAGGAAGAATATTTTGACCAGGTTCGGAGTTCCGAAAGTCGTGATCACTGACAATGGAACCCAAATCGCAGATAAGGGTTTCAAAAAACTCATGATCGATCTTAAGGTCAAACAACACTTCACCTCAGTGGAACACCCACAGACCAATGGGCAGGCCAAAGCTGCCAACAGAGTGATTTTAAGGGGTCTCAGGAGGCGACTCGACGAGTCTAAAGGTAACTGGGTTGAAGAATTGCCCTATGTTCTATGGGCATACCGAACCACTCCTCAAAGTACAATTGGAGAAATGCCTTTCCGACTTTCCTATGGAACGGAAGCTGTCATCCCAGTAGAAATCGGTGAAATGACATGGAGGACTGCTCACCTGAAACCACCAAAAGACAATGAAGAATCTCTGCGAGAAGAACTCGATCTTGTGGATGAAATCCGAGATCGACCTTCATTTAATGAACTCGTGGTCAAGCAAAGGATTGCGTCCCAGTATCATGCTAAGGTGATACCCAGGGACTTTGAAGTTGGAGATTTGGTACTTCGACGAGCCGATGTAGGTTTAAAAAACTATGCTCAAGGCAAATTGGCACCTAATTGGGAAGGACCATATCAGATCGCTTCTAAGATCGGTAATGGCGCTTTCGAATTGGAAAGCATGAAGGGCAAACTTATTCTAAGAACTTGGAATGCCACAAAATTATGCGAGTACCATAGCTTTTAATGCATGTATGATTGAATGAATTCTGATCCCTGTGAAGGGCCGTTCATAATAAATTGGCTCAAATGCCATGGATGTTTTCACATTTCTTTTCACCTATACACAATCATTATATGAAATCCGACGGTAAAAAGGGCGACATGAGACCGACGCTACGGTCATTTGCGTTTCCCTAGAAACCAGGATACGAGTTTGAATACTTAAATTTAGTGGCCATGTATTGTCACGACTCTTTTAGGTGGGTTAGATCTGGGTCGAATCCCAGTAAACCGCACCTTTGGAGAGCACACAAATTACACATATGTTAAACATGATAATTTACACTAATCTAAAATCGGTAATCCGAGGTAAGAAAACCAGGTTAGTTAAACGATTTAAGAGAAAAGAAGAAAACATAAATTCCCCGGATACGGTCGGGACCTTATGTTTGTCTTACAAAACAATGGTACTGGAATGGACTCAGTACCGATGTTAAAACGAAAATAAAAACAACTTTCAAGGGCGGGGGGCTACAACTTCAAACTCCTTTGTCCCTTCCACGGGTTTCATAATCTTTCCGTCTTGAACCTGGTGATCCGGTTTGAAAACTCCAAGATCCAAATTGATGGACAGATAGAGGACAGCGACCTGAGCTAAAGCGTTCTCAAAGGCATCCTCGGCAAAAGTGCAAGCTTAATCAGCAATCTCGGTAATCCTCTCATCTTTTGACTCTTCGAGTTGTTTAAGATTACTTTCAAGATCACTCACCCGAGTTTGAAGATCTGACACTGACTTCTGGGCTAGTTCAAGATCGGCTTCTGCTTTCTCATCTCTCTTCTCAACTAGTTCTTCTTTTTTCACGGCCGTCTTCTGGTTAAGGAGAGCTTGGTCCCTTTCTTGCTTCAGATCATCCCTGGCTTTCTCAATCTTGGTCAAGGCAGTCAAAGTCGGTTCTAGAGCCTTCTTTGCCTCCTCCATCAATCTAAGAGCGTCGTCTCGCTCCTGGTTCGCAGCTGCAGACAATAAAGAGTCATAAGATGCAAGTCAAACAGAACAAAGTTAAGTAATGACCGGAAATTACCTTTCACTTTTCCCCCAGCTTCATGCCTCCATTGTTTGTGAAGATCGAACCCATGCTTCATAACTTGGGCGAGAGCACCCAAATGATCCGTGCAGTACTCATCAAAGTTGGCCTTCATGAGCCCGTCTAGGGAAAACATTGGTGACTTGGGCTTTTTCTGACCTTCCTTTCCGAGCTTGCTTTTCTTAGTGGATTAGGGTGATTCACTGGCTTCAAGATCTATGGTTGATCTCTTTTTCCCTCTTGGCGGGTTGGAAGAGGTTTGATTACCTTTCCTACTCCGATGTTCCAAATTCTGGCTCGGGGGGTCCTCATTTTCCTCCACAACACGGAAACCCGGAGTCTCGATTTCCTCTTCAGCCAATGGGGCATCCTTTTGAGGTGGGGGTCGGGAACCAGATCCACTTTCACGTTTGCGCTTAGCCAACTCTTTCATTTGTAGGAATGACATAGACCTCGACATGTTATCTGCAACACAATATAAATAAGCAATTTAGTGAATATAAAAAGGAAAAATAAGAATCAGTTTAATCGATGACTTTCGATCATACCAAGAGCTTCTTGGACTTCAGACTTGGTCCGAGCATGACCTATAGCCTGTGTGTCAAAACCCAGGATCCGAGGAATGAGCTCAGCGCATCACTGGAGAATTTCCAAAGTCTCTTGATCCTCCTTGTCCAGACTTTCCTTACTCAGATTATATATATGAACCGGGAGATTGGTTGAAATGTGCTTTCGAACAACCAATCGGAAACTTGGTTGACACCAGATCCCCTTGATCATTGTACCTTCCCACGAATTCGATAGCATCAGCACTGACCAGATCCCCTTGATCATTGTACCTTCCCATATCAGGTCGTACCAGATTCCTTCTCGTGCCTCCGATTCACTTAGAACATATGAAAGAATAGGGCCGCCGAAATGATCCAATCCAAGTGCTTCATTACTAATTTGAAGGCTCGGGCAAAGGCCCACCCATTGGGATGTAATTGTGAGGGGGTGACTTGCAGTAATCTCAGGATTTGTTGCTGGAAACGTGTAAAAGGAGGTTGAATGTGCATGATTCTCATTGTGATGAGATACATGGAAAATTTTAACTCTGCGGGAAAACTCGCAACGTGCTCGCTGTCAGAAACACCTTCTAGAAGCCATACCTGATCACCTTTTCCGACGAGTTTCCGATACATAGACAGGTCGATATTATCAGTGTATACCGATTGAATCCCTCTAACACTCTCTGAAACCCAAGAGTAGTCTCGGGGAGCAGAAGGACCGATTGACACATCGACATGACCAGAAGATTCCCCCGTGCCTTCCTCTCCTTCACGAATTTCGGCGTCCGATCTAGTGGCCTCCAACTATCTTATCCATTTTTTCTCGGAGTTGACCGTGGGTTTACACCGAGTCTATTTGCAACCTTTCATCAGGGGAATGAACATTATCCGAGGTATTAGTCCCAGAAGCCGCCATCTTGGCTAATGGAGGGCGATCTAAAACTGCAACCCTAAGAGTTTGCTTCGTCCTCGCCAGTTCTCTCCCGCAGGAGTGGGGGCAAGTGGTCGGGATCGGTTCTGTTTAAGTTGAAATCACGACTAAGTCGGATCTCGGCTTGACCACCCCCATCCTGGGTGAATTTGGTCAGGCTGGGGGAAGTCCCAGTCATACAAGAAATAAAAGAAGTAGAATTTCAAAAACATACCTCGGATTGGAGTTGAGAAGGTTAACGAGCTGATTTCCCGATACCGGGCGAGATTGCTCCAATCAAACAGTAAATTCCTCGCCCCAGCGCAGAAACCCGAGTTGTAAGGTCGTTGCCGAAGCTTTATCGTCGGTTCGCCAGAATTCAATATCGGTAGTCAGAGCAAAATTCTCCGCTTTGTAAACAGAAAAGTGAGGGATCCACCACTATATATAGTGGGCCAAAGACGAGGGATTGGGCCGAAATCGAATCGACGCATCCCATCAATAGCATTTATTGCAGGCGCTGACAACGATGCGTCATCATAGCTATTTGCCTCGAGCTACTGAGTAGGCGTCATTATTATCTTACACCTCAAGCTTCTCAACAGGCACGTCAATGATTTCCAACAGTAAATGATGTGACTATGCAGTTTCTTTCCGATATTCTGGTATTGGGGGCAAAACCCTCGATGGTATATGCCCAATACTCGCGAATGGATCTATCATACGAGCCTCCGATCTTGGACCTGTTCAAGTCTGGATCGTTCTCTTAACCGATCAGACTTGGGGGGCAACTGTTTCGAATTGGGCTTAATGACTTGGAGCTCTCATGGGCTACAGTATTGAGGCCCATTATCATTAATGGACCGTTACACCACCAACGGCTACGATTTGTCAGTTACAAATCGGAAGGTTCCGTGATGATCATGGACGTCACACTACCCCCTTATAAATAGGGGAAACCACTGTTTAACCAGGTACACACATTTCTAAACTAGTACTTGCAAGAGATTTCACTCTACTGACTTGAGCGTCAGAATGTCTTTGCAGGTACACCCCCCCCTTCGAGGTCCGACCTGGTCAAAAACGATCTACCAACTATCCGATCTTGCGACACGGTACCGAACACTTTTGAACAGGCAACCAAGACCAACTCAGTCTTAACCAACCATAAGCATCCTTGTCGTCATGAATACACGTACCAACACCAACTAAGTAAGCAATGATATTACATTTCAAATTCCCCTCCATTGGTTATGCCATCTGGCAATGTGCTCCTCATGCCTTGGCGAATGGATAATATCTAGTGAAACTCAACTTTTTAGCAACGATTAAATCTACACTTTTAAATACACGCTCTCCCCCCCCCCTCTCTCTCTCTCTCTCTCTCTCTCTCTCTCTCTCTCTCTCTCTCTCTTACACACAGACACACAGACACATGCAGGCACACACACACACACACACACACACACACACACTCTCCCCCTTTCTCCCCACAGACACAGACACACATGCAGACACACACACACACACACACACACACACACACACACTCTCTCTCTCTCTCTCTCTCTCTCTCCCCCCTTTCTCCACACTTTTAAATACATGCTATCTCTCTCCTCCATTTCTCCTCACACACACATGTGCTCCTCATGCCTTGGTGAATGGATAATCTTTAGTGGAACTCAACTTTTTAGCAACAGTTAAATCTACACTTTTAAACACACACACACACACACACACACACACACACAGACACACATGTAGATACACACACACACACACACACACACTCTCTCTCTCTCCCCCTTTCTCCTCACGCACACACACACACACACACACACACACACACACACACATGTGCTCCTCATGCCTTGGCGAATGGGTCATCTATAGTGGAACTCAAGTTTTTTTGCAGCGGTTAAATCTACACTTTTGAATACACGCTCTCTCTCTCTCTCTCTCTCTCTCTCTTACACACATACACACACATCCAGACACTCTCTCTCTCCCCGTCTCTCTCTTCCTCCCCCTCACACACATGTGCTCCTCATGCTTTGGCGAATGAATCATCTCTAGTGGAACTCAAGTTTTTAGCAGCGGTTAGATTTACACATTTAAATACATGCTCTCTCACTCTCACGCGCACACACACACACACACACACATGCAGATAAACTCTCTCTTCCTCCCTCCCTCACACACACATGTGCTCCTCATGCTTTGGCGAATGAATCATCTCTAGTGGAACTTGACTTTTTAGCAGGGATTAAATGTACACTTTTAAATACACAGAGTCTCTCTTTCTCTCCCCCCCTTCTCTCACACACACACAAGGGCGGATCTACGTTGCTTTCAGGGTGTGCAGATGCACACCCTCAACTTTTAAAAGATCCAATGATATCCTCTAAATATTATTTTTTGACCCCCTAATTTTTTTATTTGCATATACCTCTAGCTACTATGTTGCACCTCTCTTCTCTTAAATTTCAGATTTTAAGAGATAATGGAAAACTACTTCAAGAGAAGATTATCACCATATAAACCAACATCGTTGGTCCAGCAACATAAGCTACCCTAGGACACGAGGATCGACTGATGCTCCAGGTTCGATTCCCACAGCGGACAAACTCAATGTTGGCCAGTGCAAAAATTTGCTCCTGAATACGAGCAAATATTAGTCTTTCAGTGTTGGGACATCCGTGGGTAGCCAACAATAATCTGAACAAAGAAAAAATATCACCACACGACCAACAATCGTGCGAAACAACTTCTCAACGTCAGCACATTGAAATTAATTTAGAAGAGTTGCCATCGGATCTGGGAAATCAAAATAAAATATTCGCACATCATCCTAATATCTGCATATCATCGTTATGATTTGAACAATTATGTCTTTATTTTTATAGATTATAATTTAAAATTTTATTAAGTTAAATAGTTTGACCACCCTAGACTAAGGTCCTGGATACGCCAATGCACGCGTATGCACACACTCAGTCACTCACTCAACGGAGATCTTGCATTCCACATGAGAGAAAAACAACTTGAGAGGATCCCCTCCCTCATGTCTTGTATCTATACATTTAAATCCCAAGGTAGTGTGATGTCAGTATTGGTGTGGGTCCTCCCACCAATGTTGGCGCCAATTTTTCCCACCCTCCACCTCCCCCCCTTTTTTTTTTTTTTCATATTTTCATTTTCACCCCCATTTTTTTTCTTTATTTTTTTATATTTTCATTTTTAAGAGTACATTAAAATTTATGTGAAAAAAATTCAACTATTCAAATATGCAGAGTTTGTGCCTCAGTAACCGATTTGGTTAGGTGAAAAAAAAAATAATTTCGTGACAAAATATGTAAAGTGTGATGCTAAATAGTATGTTTTGAGATACTTTAGTATTGGAAAAAAAATTAGCCGTTCAAATGCTCAACGTTCAGTCTATTCAAATATGCAAAGTTCGTACATCAGTAATAGATTTGGTTAGGTGAAAAAAAATATGATTTCGTGACAAAATATGTAAAGTGTGATGCTAAGTAGTGTGTTTTGAGATATTTTAGTATTGGAAAAAAAACTAACTGTTCAAATGCTCATCGTTCAATCCTCAATATCGGAAAAAAATTTAACCGTTTGAATGCGCAAAATTTGTTTTGGTGAAAAAAAATCAAAACAAAATATGTAGAGTTCGATGCTAAGTAGTGTGTTTTTTATACTTTAGTGTTCGTAAAAAAAATTAACCGTTCAAATGCTCAACGTTCAATGCTGAATATAAAAAAAAATTAACTGTTTGAATGCGCAAAATTTGTTTTGGTGAAAAAAAAATCAAAACAAAATATGTACAGTTCGATGCTAAGTAGTGTGTTTTTTTATACTTTAGTGTTCGTAAAAAAAATTCATGTATTCAAATATGTTATGTAGTGTGTTGTTGTCTGAGATCTTATGTAATGTGATAATGCGTTAAACTAAAGTTATTTGATTATCATTTTTTGTCTATATTTTAATGAATCAATTTCATTTGTGTGCTATTTTTTTTTTAAAAATTAACTGTTTGAATTATAAATTACTTTGCTACCTTATTTCCATGGACTATTACTTATGTTTGAATTATAAATTTACGTTAATTTGTGTGCTGATTTTTAATTTATCCATTAAATTTTAATATCACAACAATTAAGTACTCGTTAAAGCTTTGACCCCGTGCATCGCACGGTCCGCGTGCTAGTAGTACTACAATGATGCTGGTTCTCCACTACTCTCTGCCCACTCCTCATTCCCCCCAACAAAAATTTTCCTAACTTGACTTGGCGCTTCCAAAGTGTTATCCCCACAACTCGAGAATTCAAATTTAGAAGTAGGTACTCTGCAAATAGAAATTTATAGTATTATAGTCGGTTCAAAAAGTAACTTGTATTTTGATGAATTAATTCCTTCATTTACGAACAAATTGATATAATGAAATAATTTATTGATATTCAAATTCAAATAAAGGATTTTGAACTTATTCCTTTAGTACCAGCAAGTGTGTGATTCCATGATTTCACCAAAAAAAAAGTGTGATTCCATGATAGTATATAATAGACAAATTAACTTCTTTTTTCATGTTTTACTAGCTTTACCCTTATCACTACATTGTAATAACCATTTACTTAACTACATGTATGTAGGTTTTATTTAAACATGACTCTATAAAATACTTTTTCTTTCATAAATTTTCTCTATTAGTGAACATTCAACGAAAATGTAAGAAATATCTACTAAAATACATAAGCATGTATAATTAAAAAAGCGAAAAGACAAACACGTTAGTGCCCGTCTTTGCGCATGTATTTATAAAAAATAGTTTAGGAGTTTTTTTGAAAAACTAATTTTGTGATAATACTTTTAAAACAAGCTTAGTAAGAGTTTTTTTTTGGAATCTGTTCACGGATAGAACATAGGACTACTTTAGATGAGTATTGATAAAAAAGACTCTCCTGATTGATGCTCATGCAACACCAGCTACAAAGACACCCCAAACCCAAGTTAGATCTCCTTTATTAGGGTTTTTGGCGGTTTCCACTTTTGTATGGATATATCTCTACTCAACAAATTTTTGGGAGTACTTCTCTTGAGAAATTTTTTTTGGGAGTGCTTACCAATTTAACAAAAAAGAAACAATATGACAAAATGTTTTTTTTTAAATCAATGTATTCTCAACGACGACCATGGAGACTAATCCTTCGAGATATCTGAAATCTATTTAAGGGGTTGACCTCTCACAACAAATATTTGACCAAATAATTAAAGGACACAAATATTTACCAATCTAGCTACGTCATATTCTTGCTAACATGACAAAATGTTTTTCTTGCGAAGACATGTGGTGTGAACGGTAACCAAACGCGAAATGGTCACGCAGTAAAATCCGGGACAAAACAAGCACAAGTACGGAATCTTGACGTGGAAAGACGATCTTATCCTCAATTGAAAAATACAAACCGGGTCAAATAACCAGCCATTTTTACCTTTGCATCCATATTCCATTACCGGACTCTTCACTCTCTTCTTCCCTTTCTTTCTCAGACTCGCTCGCACAAAAACCTTTTTCTCCATAAAATCGAAGCTTCCACCATAGATAAAAGCCAAGCTCAAAAATACACCCACACATTCATCATTCTTCGAGGTTCGACTTAATTTTTCATTCCAAACTTTCATTTATTTTCCGTTTATTTTCTTCCGTTATTAATTAGTATTGAATTTAAAAAAATTTCATGCTAAAGCTCATGATCAGGTTATTCAATTTGCTTAACGGTATAAGATTTATAATATTTAATATTATTTTAATTTTTACGTCTGTATATCCGGAATGATTTGGGATATTCGATAGCTTCGGCTGGCTCTAATCTCTTCTAGGTTTGTCTTTGGTGTTTGATTCATTATGTAACCGTGTATTTGAGTTTGAATCCATATTAAATTTTCTCCTAATTCGATAATAAATATGCGGTTTGACTGGTGAATGAATTGGAGCTTCGGCTGGATGCAAAGGTTATAATATTAAGTACAATTGAAAGAAGTGAAAGGGAGGATGATAGGTATGCAATTGCAGAGATTAATGCACCGTTAGTTGAGATATTTGAAGACTCTTAATGTTAGTTAATTGCATACAATGGCAGATAACATTTGTTCAAAAGTTGAGTAGTTACTGGCTGTGGCTGATGGAAATTATTTTGACAAAGCTCTGATGATGTAATTTAGCCCTCAGTTCACAAATTATGGTTTGGTGATTTTGTGTTATTCATTCGTCGTTTTCATAAGATTACATGGTCATGTTTGTGGTTGCATCAGTCGTGTTTCTTGCGTTTCAGTGAATATATTGGTTCTACTGGCTCAATTTTGACTACTGAGCTGTTTCTTAGTTTGATTTTGTTATTTGCGTTATATAGACCGCTGAAATTAACTGCTGAAATTGACTACATTTTCCATTTTGCTTAAATCTTCATACAAATTTCTGTTATTTATTGGGTATTGGATGTACATTTTTGCAAAGCATTAGATACACTAGATATATTTAATCTCAGAACTCTTGGGTTATGCTTAATGTATTGGTATGGTTGGCAGTTTTTTGGAAGCTAACCGTGCCCTGGGAGTCTCGGAAGTTCTTTGGTACAACAAACTATTGGAGTTGTTTTAGAAGCACGTAGTGGCAGACACAAAAGTAAGGTTGTTTCTGATGTTCGATAGCTTGTTATTGGTTTAGTGTGATGAGTTTATCTGAGACATATTTTGAAAATGCAGTGTGTGGATTTGTAAAGGTTTGGGGTTGATAGTTGAGGGATACATGTCACATCACATGTCAATCCTTGATTCTCCAATGAAATAACTCCTAGCATATGGTTAAGTGTTAGTTCTGGATTTCCTTTTGTAAAACTTGTGAACTGCATGCAGCAAGTTATTCCATCAAGATTAACGTCTACATCGTGCCAACTGCCAGCCATTTTCAAATATAAATTGTATATTTAATTTCAGGTGACTCATGTGTGGTTGAAGCCAATAATTTATTTCAGTATGCCACCTTTTTGTTGTATGGAATTTACTTCTGTATATGCTATTTATGCTATGTAATTTATTATTTATTCACTGTCACAGTTTCAGCAATGCACCGTGTGGGTAGTGCGGGGAACACAAACAATTCAACTCGCCCGCGTAAGGAGAAGAGAATAACATATGTGTTGAATGATTCAGATGACGCACAGGTGAACCCATTAATTTGTCCTTCTATCTGTTTCGGGAAAATGGCCAAGTTTCAGGTGTTGTTATATCCTGCATCTTCATCCGCGTAAACCTTTTCTTCGAATTTGCCTTCAAATCATTCAACTAGATGAGATTGACAGCCCATTTTCTCATGATTATTTTAAGAAAAAAACACTTTTTTTTGTAAATAATCATTTGCAAGGATTTTTAACATGTTTGTTTAAGTTTTTGAATATAATCAGAATATGGAAAAAACATGAAGTTTGATTATAATGAAAAGCTATTTTGAGCAGCTTGTAAGAAGTAATCTAATTATAATAATGTGATCACAAATTAGCTTTTGCTTTACACTCTAAGGAATGATTAGTTTTCTGTACGATGTAAAAATCAGTTTTTTTAATCTTAAACAAGTTGGTGCTGATCGTGTCATTCTTAAGTTAATAAAGTGGTCATTGTCTTGTTCTCTCTCTCTCTCTCTCTCTCTCTCTCTCTCTCTCTCTCTCTCTCTCCCTTCCAATAATAGATCCTTTGGTGGAGTAAAAGGTTTCCTCCTTATTCTTAATATTTATCCCTATCTTACCTTATAATCAGTCAAAGGTCCATCAATACTTTGCTGTACACTATGGTTCCCGAAACTTACTTAGCATCTGCTTCTAAAAGGTGCATGTTATAGATGCTACTTCTGCATCAGTCTTGCAGCTTTTAGTTGGAAAATCTTTGAAATTTGAAGATTTCCTTAGTTGATCTATGTATATTCACTCGAAAGTTGCTTCTTTTTCACAGCATTGTGCAGGTATAAATTGTTTGGCTGTACACAAGTCTGCAGTCTCCGATGGGTCTGATCATCTCTTCACTGGAAGCCGTGATGGCAAGCTAAAACGGTGGGCATTGAGTGAGGATGCAGCAACATGCTCTGCTACCTTTGAATCTCACGTGGATTGGGTAATCCTTATGTCTCCTTTTTTGTATCTCCATTTGTCTATATGTATCTATAAATCACGCATACACATTTGGCTGTTTAATATTATTGAGAAAAACCCAAGTCCACAAACCAGACATAAGACTTAAAAAAGTTTATAATGAATGGACATCCCTCACCTTATAAGCCGGTTTTGTAAGGTTGAGTCAAGCCCAAAACCTAAGATGATATCAAAGCTCAACCTAGGTCTGTTAATGGAATAATGGGCCACCCACCCAACCCAGTAGTGTTGGGCATGAGGAGGTGCATCGAGAAAAACCCTAGTCCCACATAGACTAGAGATAAGGCCTAAAAAGAGTTCATAATGAACGAACAATCCTTACCTTACATGCCGGTTTTGTGAGGCTGAGTTTGTCCCAAACAAAACTTAGGAAATATATTAACGTTGTTTTTCTACAGGTAAATGATGCAGTTCTTGTGGGTGAAAGTACACTTGTTTCTTGTTCTTCAGATACTTCCCTTAAGGTTTTGTTGATTGTTAGTTTATTTGTTGTAATCATTTTTGCTTTTCTACTATGATAACAGTACTTATATAATTTTTACTCCTTTTTGGCTGCTGTATGTCTGTGCCAGACATGGAATGCCTTGTCCACTGGAACATGTACTAGGACGCTCTGCCAACACTCAGATTATGTTACTTGCCTTGCAGCAGCTGAAAAAAATGTAATGTTATTTGAACTTTCCATGCTTCTTATTAAGTGCATCAAGAAAAGTTTCATTTTCTTATCTCCGGTGTTCGTCATTTAACCTGATAGATTGTTTGATCGGATTTAAAGTTTGAATATTATCAATCCATTTTCTGATCCTTTAATAGTGTCGTGAATTTTAGAGCAATATTGTTGCCTCTGGTGGCCTTGGCGGGGAAGTTTTCATATGGGATCTTGAAGCTGCACTTGCTTCAGCTGCAAAGTGCAATGATTCTATGGATGATGATACTTCAAATGCTTCCAATGTTTCAGGCAACTCATTATCAATGACGAGCTTACGTACCATCGGCTCCACCAACAGTATATCCACGCATATTACTCAAACTCAAGGATATGTTCCAATTGCTGCCAAAGGCCATAAGGAATCTGTTTATGCATTGGCAATGAATGAAGGTGGAACACTTCTTGTTTCCGGTGGTACAGAAAAGGTGCTAGTACTATGTGACATCCATGTTCACATCTAACATGTGTTATAACTTTGTGTGGCTTCTGTTATGACCTTTTGATTTTAAGGGACATTTAGTGTAATACTATATTAGATTGAACTTCGTTAGCTAGATTGTGGGTGTTCTCTTTGCTTAAAAAGCATTGCTTATTTTTGCTTTCCCTCTTTCTTCAGGTTGTACGTGTTTGGGATCCAAGATCTGGTTCAAAGACTTTGAAGCTAAAAGGGCATACAGATAACATAAGGGCCTTGCTTCTGGATTCTACTGGCAGGTTTGTTGAATGGACTCACAATATTTAGTTTACATTTATATTTCTTAGAGTCTCCTACTCCTACCCCCCCGATACATATCTTATTCTTCTACTTTAAACAAGTTACCGTCTACAAACATTGAGATACTTATTTATGAATTTCCCCTCATGTTTTTCTTTTGTCTTTCTCCTCTGGCATTTCTATTTATTGCTGTAGAATATAGATAACTACGCAAGCGTCATAACTTCAGTTCTCAAAAGACTTTTGTCATCAGTTTAGTCTCTCAATAATTGAATGTGTCATCATTTTAGTCTTTTTGTTACCCTCTATTAGAAGGCTGTTTAACAGACACTGATGTGGCCCATTATCTACTTGGATGTCGATGTAGTCCATTATCTGCTTGCCATGTCATGGCCTATTTGAGAGCCTTCTAACGGACAGCAACCCAAGGACCAAAATATTACACTATTAAGGATTGAATCACTGAATTGATGATGCTTGTATCTTTAGAGGATGAAAATGATACTTACACCTGCTTAAATGTTCCAATGGGTTGCTATTTAATGGGCAACAATATACTGAATGGAGAGCTGTCTGGTTTTCTTTGCCAGTGCTTGTAGCCATGCACCTTTTCATTGCACAAGTTTTGTTCAGTCGAGTCAAGTAAATTTTTTTCTTCAACAGCTGAGATTAACATTTTTCATTGTAGGTTTTGTTTATCAGGATCTTCAGACTCTATGATAAGGTAGTGTATATTGTTGTAGTTGATAAGGTGGTGGTGGTGTGTGTGGTGTTATCGTAATTTCTATTTGTTACAAGGTTGACAAAAGTGACCATCTTTCCTTATAGGCTTTGGGATCTTGGTCAGCAACGTTGCGTGCATTCTTATGCGGTTCATACAGATTCTGTTTGGGCTCTTGCTAGCAATTCAACGTTTAGCAATGTTTATAGTGGTGGTAGAGACTTTTCGGTGAGTGCAATTATGCTATAAAAATAAGATGAGTTTTGAATTATTTCGACTTTATTTTATGCGATGTCTCATTGTTCTGGATTACTTGTGAAACTCATATTCTGACCTATTCTTTGATTTGTCCAGTTATACTTGACAGACTTACAAACTAGAGAGAGCATTTTGCTTTCCACTGGGGAATACCCTATTCGTCAATTGGCTTTGCATGATGATAGTATATGGGTTGCATCAACAGACTCTTCAGTTCACAGATGGCCTGCTGAAGTTCACAATCCTCAAAAGATTTTCCAAAGTGCCAATTCTTTTTTAGCTGGAAATTTGTCATTTTCAAGAGCAAGGGTGTCGATAGAAGGATCTACCCCTGTATGTTATATTTATTTTCAAAACTTCAACATACTAATTTTATTATTTTATCTAGCAAGAGTTGTATTTCTCTGGGAACACAATGCTGGTTGCATATATGCACATTAATTTTGGAGGTGAAATTGTTTATATATCGTGCTTCCTTTTTTGGGATATAATGGTGCTTCTCTTCCGTAGTAGTTTCTGTTCAAAGCTAAATTTCTTTTGATTCTTTCTGCTGTGGAGCACTGATAAATTTTCTTTTTGTTGCCAAAATCACAAATATAAATAGGCTCCTGTATATAAACAGCCAACCTTGACTATTCCTGGCATCCCTGCAATAGTACAGCATGAAGTTTTAAATAATAAGAGGCATGTCCTGACAAAGGTATTGATGGTGTTGTGTTTGTGTTATTATGCCAAAAATGTTTATATTGTCATCTGTTTGTTAAGTTGACAATCCTTCTCTGTTATCTTCCGAGCTGATAAATGGCTTCTTTTATAGGATACTTCTGGTTCAGTGAAGTTGTGGGAAATTACGAAAGGTGTTGCAATTGAAGATTATGGAAAGGTGATGATGGGTTTTGCTTTCACTTTGGTAGTCTGCATGGCTGTCTTGTTTGTTAGGGAAGAAGCTTACTTGTACTGATTATTATTTTCAAAGTCTCAACTATAGGCAATGGGCCTCATTTGTAAGTTCAAAATAGCTCATGCTTTACATGTGAACTATACAGGTACCGTTCGATGAGAAAAAGGAAGAGTTATTTGAGATGGTACGTTTACATGCATGCCTCGTCATCTTTTTTTTTGTTGAAATTATACTTGTTTTAATATTTTATTGTTAGTTCTGGCTGGTTTATATTCTTTACCTACGACTTCAGGTTAGCATTCCTGCATGGTTCACAGTGGATACCAGGCTTGGAAGTTTGTCGGTACATTTGGACACTCCCCAGTGCTTTTCTGCAGAAATGTATTCACAAGAGCTTAATATTGTAGGCAAGCCTGAAGACGATAAGGTTAATGAATGTATCTCATAAGCAATTTACATACCCTTCTTTTTGAATTTCTTTTCATTTTGGCATTTTCCCTACTTCCTACTTGTCTTTGGCATGTTAGTATAGGTCGTAACAAGTTCATTTAATTATTTACGTCATTCATCTTCATGACGTGGGATCCATCGCCATCACTGAAACATAAAATTTGCTCATTTTACTTTCTGGTTGCTTGGTCTGAGATGATGCTTTCCATCTCTCTCTCTCTCTCTCTCTCTCTCTCTCTCTCTCTCTCTCTATACACAAAAAATTGTAAGGCTGCTAATGACTCTTCCTATTACTCCACAGATTAACTTGGCTCGAGAAACACTGAAGGGACTCTTGGCTCATTGGTTGAGAAATCGAAAGCAAAGGATGGGAACTCCTGCTTCTGCTAATGGGGAGTTATTACCTGGAAAGGACATTGGTACTAGAAGTCTTTCACATTCAAGAATTGAAGTTGATGGAAATTCTGAGAATGATGCTATGGTTTATCCTCCATTTGAGTTCTCAATTGTTTCACCTCCTTCCATTGTTACTGAGGGAACTCATGGAGGTCCATGGAGAAAGAAAATTACCGAGTTTGATGGAACTGAGGATGATAAAGACTTCCCTGGGTGGTGTCTCGACTGTGTATTGAATAATCGATTACCTCATAGAGAAAATTCCAAGTAACTCTTGTCTTCCTGTTCATTTTTGCTCTCTATTTTGTTGCAACTTGCAAGTAACCCATGCTTGTAGTAGCTAGGAAGAAATATTGCTCACGGGTTGTTGAAATTTTCATTTATTGTTATAGCATGATTGACTGATTATTTCCTGAATCTATTATTGTTATTATTACATGGCTCAAAGTCATATCTTATGCATGTCCTGATGATTTAAAGATGCTTTATCCCTTGTTTTCTGAATGAGAGCTCGATTGACTCTTGATAGTTATATGATGATGGTACTTTATATTTATAAGCCTCCTGAAAAAATATGGTGGTACTTTAACCTAGCAATTATAGTGGAAATCATCTCGTGATTCTATTAAGTCCCAATGGTTTGCTTTAATCCAGTTGTATATGTCGCCTGGTTCTATGTATTTCTTACACCAATTTTAAGCATTTTTTGCACTCATAAAATGATAAATTTATTTTCATACTCTTCTAGACTTGGAAACTATTGGAATAATACCTATGGATAGAGTTTCTGGCCATAATGGCAGTTTTATAATTCTGGAAACCTTCCTTATTGTTATAAACTTATAATTATTATTATTATTATTATTATTATTATTATTATTATTATTATTATTATTATTATTATTATTCTTTGGCCAATTATATAACGCTCTTCTTTATATACATTTTTTTTGGTCATAACCTTTGCAGATGCAGTTTCTATTTACATCCTTGTGAAGGCTCTAATGCGCAGATCCTCACTCAAGGGAAGCTAAGCGCTCCACGTATACTAAGAATTCATAAAGTAAGTTTTAATATTTTTTTAGTAATTGAAAGTTGGGAAATAAATGTTTCATGTGTTTTTCCAGTGTTTCTTCATTTCTATGTGAAATGGAAATGTTCTGTAGCAAGAGAACAATGTGCTATGCCTTTACCCTTGAAGCGATCATTTGCTTTTAGCTTCAAATTTAACACATTTTATTGAACTTACTAGTAAATCTATTTCATCTATGTCATGTTGGCAATCCGGACTCAGGACATTGTTTTCGTCTCGTAGGGATGCTATATTATGTTTTTGTAATACATTTCCCCGTAGCTGAACATGTCTACATGAGTAGTTTAACAGTGTGTTTCCTTTCCTTTGTTTGATTTGTCTGTCCATAGTGGGATATGTGAAAGGAAGCAGAGTTGTCAATGGCATACACACCAGAGAGCCTCAATTGCCATGACGAATTGCATGTTGGTCTTTCAACGAAAATGGAAAAGTATATTAAATACCATAAAAAGACAGTGAATACAAAGAGAGGGAACTGATATACATGCTATATTTTCATAAGAATTCAAAAAAGAGACTGACGGGAATATGGCAGTACTATAGGCAGTTATGAAATATTTGTGCAGGGAGGGGGGGATAAGAGGAAGAACATACATGAAGATCATGCGACTGAAAATTTCAGTCTGGTCTGTAATATTTTTTGGTTGGGGGTACAGGTTGAAGGACGGTGGTGTAAGCTCTGTGGATCTCTGTTGAGATCTCAATTTTCAAATTTGCCTGTCAGGAACAAACTGGTGTTCCAGTTCCAGAGCGTTTTTCTTCTAATTTGTTGTTATATTTCTTACCAAGACAACTGAAAGACATATGAACCTACTACGTTACCACAACCACAATTAAGAGGTCCAATTGACAACTGAAAGACATATGAACCTACTACGTTACCACTATTCTTGTATCCCCACAGCCCATCTATTTCCTTTTCATCCTACTCCCGTACTCCACATTTTCTTTTTATTTCCTCCTCTTCTTTCTACATCATGTTATTTTTTGTTGGACATACTCCCTCATAAACAGTTGTTTTACTTCCTCACTGCCTATTCTATGTTTAATTAATTATGCTTTAATTTTGGTCATTTACTGAAATAGTTTTTCAAACAGTTGTAGGACCACTAGAATTTTTGGGCAAAGATGTATTTTTGGTTCTGTATTCATAATATGACAATATCTCGTACCATTTCTTGTCTATATCTTCTATTATGAAAATTACTTCGTGGGAAGGACTGTGGAAGACCATGAATGGGGAAAACAGAAATTTAGCATCCACATGTACTGTGAAAACATATAAACATAATTAATACATATTGGTGGAATTTTTCAGTTCTGTTCTTATGATAACAAACTTCAATACATTTTTGGTTGATTACTTCTATCCCATGTCACTTATATTCACGCATTTGTAGTTCTTTACCCTGTGTTGTTTAGTTGACCATGGGCGTACTTTCCAAAAGGACTCATTGCTTTGTTTCTGGAAAAATTCCGTGGGCATATTTTTCCCAGGGCAATGATGCATTTCTGAATGATCAACTGTTATTTTGGTCTAGGTTATTAATTATGTTGTAGAAAAGATGGTGCTTGACAAACCCTTGGATAATGTCAATGCCGACAGTAGTTTGCTCCCTGGATTTGCTGGGTCACAGTTGCAGCTTCAAACAGTTGGGGATGGACCTTTACGATCTGGGTTTAAATCTTGGCAAAAAGTTAGACCTTCTATTGAAATATTGTGCAACAATCAGGCAAGTTACGTGTTCTTATCAATCTACTCGAATGGCCACATATACAATTTAGTTTTTTGGTTGCCAAGGTGGAGCAAGTTCACGCTTTATTTTTTTATAGTTGACTTACTCTTCGATTATGTGTGTCTGTCTTTTAGAATCTGTTCATTTTTCTTATTGCCATTTTTGGTCACCCATGGTGTTGTTTCTTGCAAGTAATTAAAGACATAATTCCCTTAGACTTACTCTTTTTGAGTTGGGATATTATTGTGAACTTACAACTTTAGTCAGCTTCTACCATAAAAATATAAAACTTTAATCAGCTTCGATAATCCATGATGCATAATTTCTGGACAAAGTATTGGTCAACAGCTTTGAAAGTGTTTTGGTCTAATTATCCTGAATTTCAGTTCAAATATATTAAACCTATGATACCTTGAAATGATCAGGTTAAAATGTGCCCTAATTCAACAGGAATAATACTTGGCAAAAACTTCATTCATCATCCTCTGGGATATTTTCACTCAATGTGATGAGATGAATAGATAATGAGCTTGAAACAACTATGGTTTTCAGACTTAAATGTACTGCTTTGTCCTGGAATTTTTTTTATTTTGAGATGTTATATACTCCTTACTGAAATCTTAAAACAATTGTATTGAAGTCTTAAAAAATCACAGTAATTGTATTTCAGCTGAAGTTTTAAGTTTTAAAATGTGTTCTTCGAACTTTTATCCAGATATTTTAACGTAGTTTTTAACTCTTGCATTCTGATTGATTTCACAATACCTATTCTTTTTTTGTTTGACCCTAATTAACTAGGAGTTTAGTTTGATATAATATAGTTTATGAATTAATATGATAATATGCATTTAGTTTAGAAAAGAAAGAATCATTTCTTTGAATTATGATTATGGTTTGATATGATTGATAATTCAAAAAGACTAAGTATTACTATTAACCCTTATTTATACTAGAACTAGACTCCTAATTTTAATTAAATAGGGAAACAATTCATAATATTAATTAAGAAATATGGAAACTAGGCCTAATAGATAGTAATAGTTAATAGATAATAGATAATATAAGACATTTTAAGATAAATTGAGATATTATATTTTCATTTCATCTAACATAGCCAAGTGCTTTGATTATTTCCAGATATTGTCTCCAGAAATGAGCTTAGCCACAGTACGAGCTTATATATGGAAGAAAACAGATGATGTGATCCTAAATTACAGAGTAATTCAAGAGAGGTGACTGCAAATTGCACTGGCATCGGAGATGGTATAGCATCTTGAACTTTTCTTAGATTTTATTAGCTATGAATATTAATGCTTCCATGGCATATATGTTCCTGCATTGCGTTTTGGCTGCTGAGAAATATAGGGAGATTATAAAACCAAAACTTTATCAATAAACTTTTCTTTCTATGTAGAGGAAAATATTTCTGTTAGTTTGCCAATGCATGAATGATAATTATTGGTATCACAATTAACTTTTGAAGTCTTGGGATTGAATGCATATAAATTTACCCTTCTTTTATCATGCTTAATTCTCTTTGATTGATTTCCCAGCTAGGTTCGCAGACTTAATAAATATTAGTACTTGCAGGTTTTCTTGTAATTGTGTTAAACACTTCTGAGCAATGATTCTTCTGGATTGCCCACTTTGATCAGTGTCATTGTGAGGGATATGTATATTCTGAACTCTCAATTGATCACCAAATTTAGTGGCATGCTTCAAACTTGCATGGGCAGATTTTACATTATCAGAACGTTTTACTAATTCTTTTTGGATTATATTAGCTGGAGCATACTTCCAGTGGTAATGACTGGACTCGTGGATTCTGTGTGTGCAAGATGAAGGTCTTCTAATTTGCTCAGTTGACAATTAGTGGGGATCACATGGATGTATCTTCCAGGAAGTAGCTGGTAAATTTAGAGATAACAAGGAAAAGGTTATTGTACATTTGAATTGTGCATTAACATAGAAATTATTATATAGGTGTATCTTCCTCTACATTTATCCCTGTTCAGTTTCTTTTTTCTTTCTAAAAAATTTTTGGTTATTGTTAACTGCTAGTAATAGTTTTGCCATATCTTAAAATTAAAATCGGCCATCCTCTATGAGTCCTTTTCTGCTTTTCTTCCCTTTGCGTTTCTCTTCCCTTGGAGCTGGAGCAGACTGTTTTCAGTCCGATGTCCTTCCTTGGTTGTATTGCGGTCTCAACTGAGTTTGTACTGTACTAGTCTATTTATGGTCACTCAAACCCTTTTTGCCTTTATTTTTGTGGATTTACCGAGTGCAGAAATGTGGATTTGCAAACTGAAATCACATACAATAGAGCTACTTCTGTAATCTAATGATATTGCCATCAATTGGTGCTGGTTAAATTTTCTGTTATTTTCATTCACTCGCTTTGTTTCACAATACATATCGTATTACAAAAACTTTTTTGTTTTATTTTACTTGTCGTTTTCAAAGTTAAACTCAACATTAACTATTGTTTTATCAATAATATCCTTTAACTATTTATTATTCCCAAGAGAGAAATAGGTGAAATGAAAAAAATAGTTTAGGATATTATAGGAAAAAGACAAATAATTTCATCAAAAGTAATAGAATTTACATTGTTGGTGTGAAAATTTTTAAACTTACACCTAATTATTGTTGCAACATCATTTTATAAATATAACTAGTTATGAGTTTTAAAACTTACTAAATAAAGTGAGAACGTATTATTGGATGATTGTCTTTTACCCTGACAGTGTATAGGGACACATCAAATACTACCCTGTGTTCAATTTGGAAGCTAACTCTATTTAGGAAGTGGAATTTCCCAACTCCTCTACTGAATTCATAGTTATTATAAAGTGATCAAGTTTACAAAATCACATATAAATCAAAAGTATCCCAAGTAGGTAGCTCTGTTGGCGAGCTAAGGGATATCGAAAGAGTGCACCAAAGAAGTGCAGGAACGAGGTTCCGAGTTCAAACTCGGGAAACTAACATTCCCCCATTCCCCACTAACATTGCTTATAAAAAACATATAAATCAAAAGTTAATTTACAATCCATTACATTATTTTATTTTGATAGGTAACTATGTTATTTATGAGAGAAAAAATGTTCCTTAGATAACATCACCTATGAGTATCCGAATCATTTGATATAAAATATACATGATTAGTATCATGTATTCTAATGGACGAATTTGGTAAATTTTATATTCTACACAAAGTTATTAATTGTGGTAAGTTTGTAAGTTTGACATCTTATGTCATTTGATCCACACACATATCAATGTTTTGAAAATGAAATCGGTGAGACCTCCATGTAATGGTTCAATTGCTTTAGATTGTTCGAACTTGGATGAAATTGCGATCAAATTGCTTTATGTTCCGATTTTTTTTCTACGAAAATTTTCCCTCCTATCTCTCAAATTTTTTGTTGTTATTTATAACTGATTTTGTTGTAGTATGCCAACAAGTTGTTACTGTATTTTCGCTTATCTCACAAGAGGATCAAGGTGAAGATTTGAAGGCTACTGTTAATTTGGGGAGATGATTAAGCTGATAATTCCTTCTCATTAAAACTGATTCTCATCTTGAATTCCCCTTCCTTTTGCTGAATTTTTCCCTTTTGTTTTTTTTGGTATAAACCAGGTATCCTCTGCGTGCAATTGCAGAGACTAATCCCTCGAGCTGGGTAGGACCACAATGGACGACAAAAGCTCTCTCTCAAGAGATTTAACACTGCGGCATCATCAATGCTCGATTCGAACCCAACCTTGGTTAAGCTTTCCCTTTTGTTTTTATTGTGTTTTAATTGAGATTTATTCTTTCTCGATATTTGATTATGTTAGGTTACGACTAGGTCAAGGACATCAAGGGAGCTACGATTGTGTTTTTTTTTAATCATTTTGTAAATTGTTAATTTTATATTTTCTAATTTTTAGTATTTTTTTATTTTGTTGTTAAAAAAATTAAAATTTTGAGTAAACTCTCAATTTGGTTCCTAAACTATCACACTGTATTTAGTCACTAAACTACAAAAATCAATAAATTGTATCTAAACTATTCTAAATTCATCAATTTAGTTCTTGAACTATCTATCATCTCTCCTATTTAGAAGGTAAATGATGAACTAAATTGACAAATTTAGAATACTTCAAAGACTATTTATTATATTTTTATAGTTTAGGGACCAAATAGGCGAGATTGTGATAGTTTAGGGACCAAATTGAGGATTTACTCTAAAAGTTTTTATTTTTAAATTTGTATATTTTGGTATTTATATCTAATTCAGAAATGGAACATATATTTTTGTAATTTCTGCTTCTAACTTGGTATATGGGCATGTGCCTAAATAGACTAAACAATGAGCAAAATAACTGGCAAAATTTAATTCGTAGAAAAGAAGGGTTTACTATGTTTTTGGTCCTTTAAAATTTGGGTTTTTTTTTTTGTTTTGGTCCCTTAAAAAAACTTCACCTACTTTTTGTCCTCAAGTTTTATTTTTCATTAGTTTTAGTCTCTCAAAACTTTAATAGTGCTTCACGAATTTTAATAGCGCTTAAAAAAAATAAAAAATGCTATTGAAAGTCTAAAACTCATAAAAGATAAAATGTAGGGACCGAAAATAGATGAGAATTTTTGAGGGAATAAAAACAAAGAACATATTTCATCCTAAAAGAATGAACCGATGGAGTATCTACTAACAAAAGACGTTCAAAATTAGGGACAACAATATTTAATGAGAATTTCTAGAATCAAACTCTAACTTTGTCAAAAATGCAGTGGAAGTTGACTTATATACTCATAATCTACAATTGCTTAGCATTGACCCTAGCTAGATGTATTTTAATCGGTTTAGAGATAAATACATACCAAGGCATTCTTTACACATCCAAATTATGTACTAACAAATTAGGTTATAGATGTTGTGGGTGGCCATTAGAGTATATACTCTGCACTTGAGTGTATATGAAATCGGCGGTGGTTTATGATACTAAGGGAAATCCTTAGTATTTTATACTAAACCATAATCAGCCGTTGGATGCTTCTTGTTTTAATGAAATATGATCTAAGGGCTGTCATTTAAAGAGGGCATTTTTGGCATTTTACCCCTGATTTTGATCACGTGTATTCAAGTTCAGGTTGTTCACGATCTTCACGTACGCAACGCAACGCAACAGAGACGCCAGGCAACCGTTCATCAACACTCCGCCGTTGATTTCATCCTTGCTCGCCGCCGTCCATTAACAGAGACGTTGTTGTTCTCCACGACGCAACGCAACAACTCCGACAACCGTTCATCAACACTCCGTCAACCGTTTATCAACCGTCGCCGCCATTGATTTCGTCCTTGCTCGTCGCCGTTCATCAACAGAGACGTTGTTGCTCTGTGCTTGAATTGAATTTCTAATGAAGACGCTGAGATTTATGCTATTAACCACTGTTGCACTATTCTGTGGTTAGTGGCCACTAACCACAATATAGCGCAACAGTGGTTAATAGCAGAAATCTCAATGTCTTCTATGTAATTGAAACAAATTGGTGGTTAATAGCAAAAATCTCAATTTCAATTATAATTTATAATTATTCATTAGAATAGTACATTAGAATATTATGATTAAGAGTAAATTATAATCCTTACCAATGTTATGCACATTTGTGGTAAGTGGCAATAACCACAAATTAGTACCCTAATGGTTAGTGGCCATTAACCACAGATATGCATAACTGTGGTTAGTGGCCACTAACCACAGAATAGTGCAACAGTGGTTAATAGCATAAATTCAATTTCTTCATTAGAAATTCATTTCTTCTAGAATTAATTTGGGATAAATTTAGTAGTATCTTAAATAAATTCCATACACTAGCCAAAGTAATTACATAGAAGTTCAATTTCTTCATTCATCTACAATTTCAAATACATAGAAGTTTTAATTTTCCTATCTTTTCCATCTCGTTGTTGTGGCATTTGTGGATCATGGCAATTTTCAAAAACAAGTAATAACCACAATTGTACTATTATGTGGTTAGTGGCCACTAACCACTGTCAAGCAATTCTGTGGTTAGTGGCCACTAACCAGTGTTGTGCATATGTGTGGTTAATGTACAAAACAATTCTGTGGTTATATAGTGGCTAATTCTGTGGTTCACAGAATGACAGATTCGTGCGCAGGAACTTAGGAAGAGATGAAGAGGGTGGGTGAATTCAAGGAGGCGCAGGTGGTGGTCGTTGTCGCCTCGTCGGAAATGGACATAGGGAGGGTGTGAACTGTGAAGAGATTTGAAGAGGGAGGGTGAGGGTTTGTTCGAGTCGTGCGCAGGTAGTGGCGGAGGGATGGTGAGCGGCGTCGCAGATGGTGGTAGGGATAGTGGGCGACGCAGATGGCGGAGGGATGGTGGACGACGCAAATGGCGGCGTCACTGTGTCTGTGTGTGTGAGTGGGGAAGTTACTAATCTACCCCTTTAGTATTTGTTACAAAGCTTTTGGCTTAGTATCCTAAATCAGTCTCTGCTTCTCTGGTTTTCCTATTATTTCTCCAACTTCATCAGCATTTGATCGAGTCTGACTTATGCTACTAAGCTAGTAGCTTAGTAATAGTTACTAAAGGGTTATAGTAGTAATTTACTAAATTAAATAAATTAATAAATGTTCCTTTTTTTAGGGATTATTAAAACAAAAGCATTTATTTACTCATTGATTTTCTCTTCCACTATCTTCTCTCTCACAATTTTATCTGTCACGTTATTTTCATCTGTTATTTTTCTTCTTCTTTTTCTTTTTCTTCTTCTTCTTCTTCTTATTCTTCTTCTTATTCTTCTTCTTCTTCTTCTTCTTCTTCTTCTTCTTCTTCTTCTTCTTCTTCTTCTTCTTCTTCTTCTTCTTCTTCTTCTTCTTCTTCTTCTTCTTCTTCTTCTTCTTCTTCTTCTTCTTCTTCTTCTTCTTCTTTTTCTTCATGTTACATATATCTTTCTTTATTTTTCACGCAAAAGAAGCCTAAAAACCGCACTCACGCCAAAAAATAAGACGCCCACGGGTGTTTAAAAAAAGGACTCCGTCGATCCACGCCATTGAAGCACGCCATTGATCATGTCTCGTTATGATGTTGATGAACATGGGACTAAAATCAGTTTTTCATCGTTATGATGTTGATTAACGGACTAACCGAAGTTATGTTATATCCTGGCTAGAAACCCACTAACCAAAGTTATGTTATTCCCTGGCTAGAATTGGACTAACCAAAGATATGTTATTCCCTGTCTAGAATTCCTCTAACCGAAGTTATGTTATCTTTTGGTTAGAATTGTACTAACCGAAGTTATGTTATTTCCTGGCTAGAATTCCACTAACCGAAGTTATGTTATTCACTGGTTAATGTCTATTAACAAATGTTCCGTATTTATGTGGTCTTTTTTTGTTTTTGTTGTTGCAGTACAGGGTTGTCAGCATCAGCATGAAAATCAAACCGACATGATTGTCTTAGATGCACAAAGTATAACATAACTTCGGTTAGAGGAATTCTAGACAGGGAATAACATATCTTTGGTTAGTCCAATTCTAGCCAGGGAATAACATAACTTTGGTTAGTGGGTATCTAGCCAGGATATAACATAACTTCGGTTAGTCCAATTCTAGCCATGAAATAGCATAACTTCGGTTACTATAGTTCTAGCCAAGGAAAAACATAACTTCGGTTAGTCCTATTGTAGCCAGGAAATAAGATAACTTCGGTTAGTACGATCTAACCAAATAAAAATATGACTTACGCGCAAGTAACGATGAAAAACTGATTTTAGTCCCATGTTCATCAACATCATAACGAGACATGATCAATGGCGTGCTTCAATGGCGCGGATCAACGGAGTCCGTTTTTTAAACACCCGTGGGCGTCTTATTTTTTGGCGTGAGTGCATATTTTAGGCTTCTTTTGCGTGAAAAAATAAAGAAAGATATATGTAACATGAAGAAAAAGAAGAAGAAGAATAAGAAGAAGAAAAAGAAGAAGAAGAAGAAAAAGAAGAAGAGGAAGAAAAATAACAGATGAAAATAACGTGACAGATAAAATTGTGAGAGTGTGAGAGAGAAGATAGTGGAAGAGAAAATCAAGGAGTAAATAAATGTTTTTGTTTTAATAATCCCTAAAAAAAAGGAACATTTATTAATTTATTTAATTTAGTTAAAACCACAAAAAATGGATGTGACACAATTACCCCTATTAAAAACTAGCCATTAGATCGAATTTCATTGAAATTTTGTCAATCCAATGACTAGTAACTATTACTAAGCAAATGGCTTAGTATCATAAGTCATAGCCCATTTGATCCATGTATGAGGGTAACAAACTCAACTATAAATTGACCATTCTATCAATTATCCCCTTAAATAAAAAAAAAAATAAAAATACTGAGACCTGGTAAAAGAAAAAGTCCCCTTAGTTAAAAGTGTGCGGAAAAACGTGTGCGGGGATTGAAGGCATGATCACGAAGCCAGTGAGTCTCTGACGCATGGAGCATGCCCCCAGATACTCACGCAGTCACGCTTACCTGCGACTTTCACAAAGTCTTCGTTTTTTTTATTATGATTTTTATTCTATACTATGCTTCTAAAGTCTTGTATGATGTCTCCCTACATGCATGCCATGATTATGCATGCCATTCCTTGACCTACATATATGTATAGTATATATGCTTTATCTACAATCTGTAGTATATCTCCAAACCAAGCTCATTCTACTCCACTTGTATGTTAACTTCCTTCCTTAAAATTACGAAATACAGTGTATCAATTTCACATTAACGTGCAATGGATTCGGGTAATGGACTGAAAGATCAACACATTCAAAACAGTTTCTTCGACCCTTCATGGTTACAGAAACAGGCCAATGTTCCCAAGAACTTCGTTTGGCCAGAAGAGTATCTAGTGGATGCTAATGAAGAACTTCAAGCACCATTGGTTGACCTTAGTGGATTCCTTAAAGGTGACGAAGAAGCCACACTACAAACTGTTGAGCTCATTTCTAAAGCTTGTTTGACACATGGGTTTTTCCAAGTTATTAACCATGGTGTTGATTTAAGTCTCATTAGTGAAGCTTATAATCAAATGGACGCTTTCTTTAAGCTTTGTGTTGACAGGAAACTTAGTGTTCGTAAGACACCGGGTTCCATGTGGGGTTATTCTGGTGCCCATGCTGATCGCTTCTCCTCTAAATTGCCATGGAAGGAGACACTTTCTTTCCCCTTTCATCACAATAACTTAGAGCCTCTTGTCACCAACTTTTTTAACTCCTCCTTAGGCGAAGACTTTCAACAAGCTGGGTACGTAAGACTGACTAATAGTCAACGTGCATTACGTTTCATGCCTTTTCTTTTTCTTTCTTTACACTTTTGGGGTCAACGACATGGAATATATATATATGTATATATATATATATATATATATATATATATATATATATATATTGATAGGGAAAAAATTACAATTCAATTGGGAGTGTGACAATTAATATAAGTAATTTGTTGTGCAGAGTGGCATTCGAGAAGTACTGTGAAGCTGTGAAGGAGTTGGGGATGAAGGTGATGGAGTTATTGGCAATGAGTTTGGGTGTGGATAGGCAGCATTATAAGTACTTATTTGAAGAAGGTTGTTCAATCATGAGATGCAACTATTACCCATCATGTCAGCAGCCAAGTGTTGCACTAGGGACGGGACCGCATTGTGATCCAACAACACTAACCATACTTCACCAAGATCAAGTTGGAGGACTTCATGTCTTTGCAGATGAGAAATGGCAGACAGTTCAACCTCGTCCAGATGCCTTTGTAATTAACATTGGTGATACATTCACGGTACCGTACTTAGGCTCCTTAACCATCTGGTAATAGGTTTGGTCTTGACTAGTGCGTTTGGAATAATATCTGGTGGAATTAGTTAACTCCTGCAGTTGTGCGTAGGGGGGATATATTGATTTTAAAAAATAACTAAAAACCAAAAAGGTAAACAAAATGGATAGTAATAAATCATTGTTTTGTCAACGTTCAAAAAATATTTAAAACGAAAAAGGTCAAAGCTTATGTACTAGAAAATATCCTTATCTATATCTGTATATATCTGAAGCAATTATTTATATATTATTATAGGCTAATTAATTATAGTAGTGAATCAAGCAGCAGATGCACCTGTAGATTCTGTATTGTTATTTTATTCTGCCAACAATCATCATACCTCATCATGAGTGGATGCAGTGAGGCCCTTAATTAAAGCACCGTTTTTGTCCCAAAATTCTTTACCAAACGGATCTTAAGATGGAAAAAGAAATCCAAAACATTTGTTTAGTTTTTCTTTCATATATTCTTTTCACAAAGTCTAGATTAAAAGTAGGAAGTGGTCAAGATTAGAGGAAGTGTATTTGCACTGACAAATAATTAAGTGACTTGCACATTTAATACTTAACTCGCTAGCTATGTGAATAAATTGGATTATATACATGAATGTTAACTTATTTGTTGGTTGTTTAGGCATTATCGAATGGGAGATACAAGAGTTGTTTGCACAGAGCAGTGGTTAACAGTTACAAAGAGAGGAGATCCTTGGCATTCTTTTTGTGCCCAAAAGATGACAAAGTGGTGAGACCCCCAGAAGATATCGTCCGTGAAGATGGGACAAAACATTATCCAGAGTTTACATGGTCTAACTTACTTCATTTCACACAAAAGCACTACAGAGCCGATGAAGCTACATTGCAAAACTTCACCAAGTGGTTGTTATCATCCAAAACACAATCATCGCTTTAAAATATTAGTGGGGATCACATGGATGTCTTCCAGGAAGTAGGTGGTAAATTTAGAGATAACAACGAAAAGATTGTTGTACATTCGAATTGTGCATTGACATAGAAATTGTTATATAGGTGTATCTTCCTTTACATTTGGCCCTGTTCAGTTTCTTTTTTAAAATTTTTGGGTTTTTGTTAATTGCTAGTACTAGTTTTGCCATATCTTAAAATTAGAATCGATCATCCTCTATTTGAGTCCTCTTCTGCTTTTTTTTCCGTGTTTTTCTTCCCTTGGTGCTGGAGCAGACTGTTTTCAGTCTGATATCCTTGGTTATATTGTGGTCTCAATACTGATATTGCCATCAATTGGTGCTGGTTAAATTTTCTGTTTATTTTCGTTTACTCCTTCTGTTTCACGGTGCATATCGTTTTTTAATAATAATTTTATTTAATTTTACTTGTCATTTTCAAAGTTCATTCAGCATTAGCTATTGTTTTCTCAATAATATTTTTAACTATTATTCTCAAGTTCTTAACTATTTATTATTTCCAACAGAGAAATAGGTGCAATGAAATAATAAATAGCTAAGGATATTATAGAAAAAAAGTAAAGGATTCCATCAAAAATAATAGAATTTACATTGTTGGTGTGAAAATTTTTACTATAGAGTGCATTACACCGAAAGAAGACAATCCACAGGGCAATTGAGCCAATCTGAAAAAGATACTCCACTATTTCTCCTCTTTCCTAGCTACAAATTCTAGCACATAAATTACGGACATTATTATGTTTTTCACATTTACAACTTCTCCCTTAAATAGCACTTTGTTTCTAGTTGACCATAAATTCCAAACCACGGCAACCCATATGATGTGCCTAATTCCCCTTCTTCTCTTGCCTTTAAAAAAGTCACCGAACTGGATGAAATTAAGCACCACATCGTTGTTTAAAATCACATCAGATCCCATCCAATTGAAGACGCGTTTCCATACCTTCTTAGTGATATCGCAACTGCAAAAAAGATGTGTGGTTGTTTTGGTTTCTTTAAAACAAAATAATCTCCAGGTAAAAACTAGAGCCTTTGAGGGAATGTCATTTCTCCAAAGCTTTCTACATGCATGCATCAGCTGTCATGTTCTCCACTTGGCCTTCGCTACCTGCAAAATAAGAATACAACCACAAATAACAATTTTAACCGTGAAACCCTTTGTCGTGTCCAGCATCCAACACCATTTATCCTCCACATTCATTGATGGTCCAACTCCCATCAACAATTCTTTCAATTCAGCCACATGTTGATCATTGCTAAGAGTCTCACATCGGATGTGAAGCCCACGCTAATAGGCCAAAAGCAGATGCTAATAGTGAATTAGCGTCGGATTAGCGTCGGCCACGTGTTGAGGCTAAAATGTTCGAAGGTAAATGTAGCGTCCCGTAATTTTAGCCGACGCTAAATGTAGAGTCGGCCAGGTCCACGCTAAAACCGACGCTACTTAGTCAATCAAAAAAAGTCAACAAAATAACTAGCGTCGGTCTGGCCGACGCTAAAGTCAACAAAAAAAGTCAACTAATTAAACTAGCGTCGGTTGGGTGGACGCTAAAGTCAACGAAGTGTAGTCAACTTAATAACTAGCGTCGAATTGGCCAACGCTAACCTAAGTTTTTTTTAAATAATTAATTATCTTACTTTTTCTTTCTACCACTTCTCCTAATGTACTTCAAGCCTTTTCTACCACTGCTCCTAATGCATTTATAACATAGTCATGGAATAGAATGTCATATCAAAATGCTTAATCCCAAAATACCAAATACCATAAAACCGAACAATCTTGAAACTAAAAAATACAACATAGTCATGAAACTACAAAATATAACAGCCTTGAAACTACAAAATATAACATAGTCTTAAAACTACAAAATATAACATGGTCTTGAAACTAGAAAATATCAAAGTGTTCTGTCATCCAGGTCGGGCGTTCACAGATAAACCTGCTGTGCCATAGAAGCGACCACGGGTACGACCCCCCGCAGCCAACGTCCAGCACTGAAGTGCTACCGCTCCATCTACCTCTTCAACATCATCTCCACCAACCGCTTCAGACACATTTTGTTTGTATGTATCCCGATAAATAAGAAAAAAGAATAAGCTACTAACAATAAGGACCAAACTAAACCAACACAATATATACTGATGCAATTGAAAACCTTTTAACAGTTTTATGATAATGCTTCCTTGTGATATAATTATTGCCTACAACTATCTAATATATCTTTCTTTAGGTTAGAGTCCATTTTATCTGTCATCAAAATTTGGAGAAAAAGTGTGTTACTGTAGTTAATATACAGAACAGTCCCACCAGCTTCAAAGAATAATGTTAAAAATGGAAAGTGTGGTACCTTCAAAAACTTTTTCCTCAAAATTCTAAAGAACAACACTACCATGACCAAAACCTATGATAATATCCAGAAGAGATCAGGAAAACTCAGTGCGCGCTCAGAACAGTAGTAAGGGAAGAAGAGAGGGAAATCAAATGGAAAAAAGAATGAAGAAATCGAAGAATGAAAGGCATGAAGCTTACTTTTATGGTTGCACATGCTAAAGCTTAATTCTTTTTATCTTCAATCTCTCAATTCCTCAATTCATAGGCTTAGTCGTAAATTAAAATGCCAACACAAGCTTAACGAATGAAAAAGGGATTTAGTGACATAATACCTTTAATAGATCTCAAGCTTTCCTACTCAACTTTCTTCTTGGTCCACAAAAGCACCACCAGGTTTCTTAGACAAATCACAAACTTTATGTCTCTTTCACCTATTAAACACAAAGAAACCCATTAAACTTGCGTATAATCAAAAGTAACCAAATTGAAGCCAAAAAATATAGGGGAAGTTGAAGAATGATGCTGAAAATTGAAAGAAGTGAAGCTAATCATAGTCTACCAAAATATGTGAAATTTCAAAGCAAAATAAAATAGACATGTAGCTTCATTAATAAAATCTTCTATCCTAGTGGAGTAAACACCATGTTTCAAGTTCCAATGAAAAAATTAAAAAAAAAAATCACATTAGTTTCTATAACTACTCTCAAGCAACAAAGAGAGATCAATAGCTTTAGTAGTCGGTGCTCAGTAGTCTATAACATCAAAATCATAAGAGCATCTATAAAAGCATATAGCAACAATCAACATTCTACATTGTGAAACAAAAGAAAATTAGTTAATCTATCAAACTTATTTGACAATCCAAAGCCCCTTTTTGGAATGTATCAATCAGCAAACAATGAAATGCAGACAAACAACAAACAGAGATGGGAGTAATAAAGGAGCTCATTCATACGAAGATAATTATATCAAAGCATAATAAGACTTATTTGCTTGTTTGTAAATATGATTTCACTTGAAACTTTTCAACATGTGAGATGGGAAGTAATGAAGGACCTCATTCATACGAAGATGATATTTGTAACAAAACAACAAAAACTGAAAAAATAAACGACATCAATAATAGCACATACATATCAGCAGCATCAAGACTTGTTTGATGACTTCCTTATTCCTGTGAAGAAAAATAATTGCCATCAAACACAAAATCAACTGAGGAAAATACACAAAATCAACAAACCCTAAACCTTAAATACACAAAATCAAAAAAACCCTCAAACACAAATCCACAAACCCAGCTTAATTGAGGAAAATTTGTCAAAATAATTGTTTTGAGAGAGATAGAGTGAGAGAAAGAACCAAGAGAGAGAGAGAGAGAACGAACCAAGAGAGGGATAGAGTGAGAGAATCAACCGAGAGAGAGAGAGAGAGAACGAACTGTGAGTAAGAGAGGGAGAAGCGCTGTGAGTGAAACGGCACCCAAAGGACAACCCAAACGGACGACTACGAACTGAGATCCTTGTTGATATTCTGAAGTCAGTGAATCGAGCTTAGGGAATGATTACGAACTGAGATTGAGAGAGGTTCACGAACTGAGATCGAGAGAGGTTCACGAACTGAGGATGAGAACAGAGATTGAAGAACGATTACGAACTGAGAACGATTGAGCTTAGGGAACGATTGATGGTCGCTTGTGATTGAAAGGGAAAGAGCGCCGAGTGAAAGGGAAAGAGAGGGAAAGGTTGAGTGAAAGGGTAACAGAGGGAAAAAAGAGTGAAAAGTTAGGGTTTTTGGTAAAGTAAATGAAACTTAGCGTCCGCCGTCCGACGCTAACTATAGTATTTAAATAATAAAAAATTAGCGTCCGTTAAATCCAATGTAGCGTCCACCATGACCGACGCTACATATTGTTTTTAAGAGAAAAAAATTTCGTGGGCTAGTGTGGGTCTGACCGACGCAAATCCAACGCTATTAGTGTGGGTGTCGTGGCCGACGCTAAATAATGGATGCTAATAAGTCATTTTCTAGTAGTGTAAGTGGGAGGCATCCCTCATCTTACAAGCCGGTTTTGTGGGGTTGAGTTAGGCCCAATTCACATTCTAAGATGGTATCAAAGCCAATCCAAGATCCGTTGGGCCACCCGCTATAGCGGGCCACTCGGGTCACGCTCCAGTTGTCTAGTCCAGGGCGTGAGGGGTGTGTGTTAAGAGTCCCACATCGGATGTGATATGGCCTGAAAAAGAGTATATAAGTGAGAGACATCCCTCACCTTACAAGCCGGTTTTGTGGGGTTGAGTTAGGCACAATCCACATTCTAAGAATCTTCACTTTGAGGCAAATTAGCATCCCAAGACCAATTCCAACACCACCCACTATGTTGCCAAACACCCATCTCAGCAACAGATGCTTCCTGCACTTCACACAAGCTGAATAATGATGGAAACAAACTTTTAAGTGGTTCTCTTCCCAACCATGAAAGCCAAGAATTTAATAGTGTCTCCCTTGCCTAATTTCTTTTTTACAACCTCCTTAAACCACACCTTTTCTAAAATATTACCAGCCCCCATAGTTATTAAGTCCCTTCACCAAATTGAGGAGCCTTTTAAACCCATGTTAATGTCTTCTTCATTAAACCAAGGCCCAGCTGGTCCATATCTAACAACAACCACTTTATTCCATATTGAAATATCATTTTCTACTAGGAATCTCCATCTCTATTTAGAGAGGAGAGCCAAATTAAAAGCTTCTAAATTTTTTATCCCAAGCCCACATCTACACTTAGGAGTGCATACAGGATCCCAATTAACCCAAGCCATCCTTTTATTTTCCTCATCACCTCCCCAAAGAAACCTCTGTTGCAATAATATGTTATACAGCTTATGACATGTTCATAAGCTGTTTTCAGCTAATTTTCATAAGCTCTGCATGGTAGCTTATCAAAACAGCTTGTATGGCTTATAGAAAAATAAGTTAACATTATTTTATCATTTATTATATAAACAACTTATGCATAAACACTTATAAGATAAGTGCTTATGTCATAAGCGCTTAATTAAGCCGTTTATCCAAATAGGCCATATGTTAGGTAACGACTAGGTCAAGGACATCAAGGGAATCGTGACCGTGTTAGAAAGTTAGTTAATTCTGTTTTTAGTTAGTTGCTTAGGTTGGTTAACTCTATGTAAATAAGTAGACCATTCAGTTGGTTAACTAGGCTTGATTCAATTAATGTATATAGTAGACCCGATGTACTGATATGAGAATCAATGCAATTTATTTTTTTCAATTTCCAGAATTCTCATTGAAACATTCTGATGAAGAATAATGTGGAAGTTTCAAGAAATTGAGAATATTATAGAATCTTCTAGAAACACCAATAGATATAGATAAACAATTAGGTAAACCTTAAGATCTCTAGATTTTTCTATCCATATGAACTAGAGTATCTGTATCTCTAAATTTTTCTTTTGTAATCAATGCTTCTAGATCCTTCTATTTTGTAATATAAAGCCCTACAAGTATAGTATAAATAGGGATCATCACCAAGCATTTGGAATCAAGCAATAACGAATAAATAACAACTTTTTTTGAGTAATTAGAGAGTTCTCTCTTTTTCTACTCTTCCCGTTTGTCCCTGAGCCACATTCACTCTCTCCTATTATGAATTGCATAGTCTAACATGGTATCAATAGGGAATTCTCTTCCTATCTGATTCAACGTGTTCTTCGTCCCCTACCTCTCGCCTGCTCTGCCCGTGATGACGACTCGCATGGACAACACAGATCCATTTTACATTCATCACACAGATAATTCTGGTTTAGTGCTTGTTTCAAAACCCCTCGGCGGTACCAATTATCTCACATGTGGTTGCTCCATGATGCTCACTCTCAACGGCCGCAACAAGCTCAGTTTCGTCAATAGATCCATTTCGCAACCTGACTCCTCCGAGGCGAACAAACTCCGGCTATGGTAACGCAACGACAACATCGTCGCTTCTTGGATTTTGAACTCGCTCACGAAAGAAATCATTGCAAGCGTGATCTATTCTACTTCAACGTCGTTGATTTGGAATGACCTAGAAAAGTGATTCAATCTCAAGAATGGTCCAAGAATTTTTCAATTGAGGAAAAATCTTCTCAATTGCGTGCAAGCTAATTACACCATCAATGTTTACTTTATTCGATTCAAAGCTATTTGGGCAGAATTTGGAGAACTTAAAGATGTTCATGAAATGCCACTGTGTTGGTGTTGATCTACTTCTTGAATCCGTACAGGGAGAGTTCGTCACGACCTTATGAGCTTTGAACGACTCCTTCAATCATGCTTGAAGACAAATTCTGTTGATGAGGCCTATTCCTGACATTGATGAAGCCTTCTCCTTACCGCTCCAAGATGAAACACAACGTGTTGTTGTTGTACAATCCACATCGGTGCCTGAAATCTCTTGTTCTGTGCCACAGACCAACTCCAAGAACAAGACTCAAAGGAAGGATCTTCCACTATGCTCTCATTGCAATATCCAAGGTCACACCAAAGATAAATGCTTTAAGCTACATGGATATCCTCTACGCTTCAGGAAGAATCCCATTGCCTCTGCTTCTACAGCCTCAGTGAACAATATCCTTGTCCAGTAGACTACACACAACAAAATGGAATAGAATTTACTGACACTATTTCTCCAGTAGCAAAATTAACTATCGTAGGGGTCTTATTAGCCATAGCAGCTCAAAGGAAGTGGCATTTGTCTCAAATAGACATCAACAATGCCTTCTTAAATGGAGACTTATTTGAGGAAGTTTATATGGACCTCCCATTGGAGCATCCAAGCAAGGGGAAGAATCAAGTGCGCAAGCTGTACACAAATCCTTGTATGGATTGAGACAATCTTCAAGGCCATGGTTTCAAAAAATTTCCATTGCTATCACTAGTATGTGATTCTTGCAATCCTCAACAGATTATTCCCTTTTCTACAAGGAAAGCAATGCGTCTTTAATCATCCTACTTGTATATGTGGAAGACATCATCATTACAAGTCCTAATCAGGAGCTCATCAATCAAGCCAAACAACAACTTCAAGACAAGTTCAAGTTAAAAGTCTTAGGAGACCTCAAGTATTTCCTAAGATTGGAAATTGCCAAGTCTTCTGAAGGCATCCATCTAAGCCAAAGAAAGTACACCTTAGAGTTACTTGAAGATACAAGGTTTATTTTCATCTAAACCGCCAAAATCCCTATATATGGACCAAGACCTACAACTTGATGATACCCCAGGGGAGTTGCTACCAGACCCATCCCTTTTCAGAAGACTTATTGGCAGGTTAATGTACCTGACTATTTCAAGGCCAGACATCGTTTTTGCCATTAACAAATTGAGTCAGTTCATGGAAGCACCTCGGTCAACACACTTATAGTCTCTTCATCACGTCCTTCAGTGTATCTGAAGTCTGCTCTAGGCCAAGGTTTATTGTTCCAGCAATCAGCAACACTATAATCACTACATATGTTGACTCTGACAGGGGCAACTCTAGGGTCAGCAGGAAATCCACTACAGGATTCTGTGTGTACATAGGTTCTTCATCGATATCAACCCACAATAGCCCGTTCTTCAGCTGAGGCAGAGTATAGGGATATTGCTAGCCTCACCAACGAGTTACTCTAGCTGCAACAACTTCTTAGACCTTTTCAAATCAGTGTGGACTCCATCATGGTTATGTGTGACAATAAATTTGCCATTTAGCGACAGAATTTGCGAGGGAATAGGGGCTGTCGTATTTTTGAGAATTAGCGACGGAATTTTAGACATTAGCGAGGGAATTTCCGTCGCTAATGGCAAAAGTAAAAATATTTGCGAGGGAATGTCAGTTCCGTCGCTAATTTTTTTACTTTTCAGATGATGAGACTCAGTAGCAGGGGTTGGTAAGTGCACAGGAATTAGCGAGGGACAGTTCCCTCGCTAATTCCTTCGCTAAATTTAACTTTTCAGATGATGGGACAGTTCCCTCGCTAATTCCCTCGCAATTTTTTTCTTCTTTTTTTCCTTAAATCCGTTTACACTCTTCTTTCTCACTCACTCACTCACTCTTCACCCTTCCTCTTCCCTTCCTCTTCACCCTTCCTCTTCCCTTCCTCATCCTCTACTCTCCACCACCACACAACCACCACCACCACCATCATCACCACCTCCTCTCACACTCTCCTCTCTCTTCACTCTTCAAACACCACCACCACCACATACCTCCTACCACTCTCACTCACTCTCTTTTACTCTTCACCACCACCACTCTCACTCCTCTCTCTCTCTCTCTCTCTCTCTTTCTCCCTTACTCTTCTCCTTCTCTCTCTACTCTAAACCACCCATCACCACCACCACCACGCCACCACCACCACCACACCACCACCACGCCACCACCACCACACCACCACCACGCCACCACCACCACCACTCCACCACCACCGTCGCCACCACCACCACCACCACCACCACACATCACCACAAAATTAATAATATAATATAATATTAATTAATTAATAATAAATATATAAAAAAACAAGTCATTCAGCATTGGACACGTGTCATTTTTTTTGAAAAACTGCAGTCATTAGCGAGGGAATTAGCGAGGGAAATATCTCTCGCTAATTCCTGCGCATTTACCAACCCCTGCAACTGAGTCCCATCACCTGAAAAGTTGCAGTCATTAGCGAGGGAAAATTCCCTCGCTAATTAGCGAGGGATTCAAATTCCTTAGCGAGGAGGGGTTTAGCGACAGAACTGGTCCCTCGCTAATTCCCTCGCAAATGACCATTAGCGACGGATTTTGGTCATTTTGCGAGGGAAATGTCCGTCGCTAATGACCAGTTTTTTTGTAGTGTCAATTAATGTATATAGTAGATTTGAAAATCAATGCAATTCATTTTTTTCAATTTCCAGAATTCTGATGGAAACAATCACTTTCTCCTATTGTGAATTGCATATTCTAATACGTGTAGGACCACAATGGGCGACAAAACTTTTCCTAGACTCGAACCCAAGACATTGGTTAACCTGAAAGAGACTCGAACCATCCCATTTGAGCGCTCTTGGTTAACTAGCTTATTATATGAGAAAATTTGTAACAAAAAAAAAGAGAAAATAAAAAAGACATTCAAAATTAAGGTATTTAATGAGAATTTCTAGAATCAAACTCTAACTTTGTCGGTGGAAGTTGACTTACATACTCATAATCTACAATTGCTTAGCATTGACCCTATAGCTAGATGTATTTTAGTCGGTTTAGAGATAAATACATACCAAGGCATTCTTTACACATCCAAATTATCTACTAACAAATTAGGTTATAGATGTTGTGGGTGGCCATTAGAGTATATACTCTGCACTTGAGTGTATATGAAATCATAACTAACACATTCTGCAATTAATATATCGAATCATCACTTCATCTTCCTCATTCATCACCCATGTGCTTCTCTGGTTTTCCTATTATTTCTCCAACTTCATCAGCATTTGATCCATGTATGAGGGTAACAAACTCAACTATAAATTGACCATTCTATCAATTATCCCCTTAAATAAAAAACAAAAATAAAAATACTGAGACCTGGTAAAAGAAAAAGTCCCCTTAGTTAAAAGTGTGCGGAAAAACGTGTGCGGGGATTGAAGGCATGATCACGAAGCCAGTGAGTCTCTGACGCATGGAGCATGCCCCCAGATACTCACGCAGTCACGCTTACCTGCGACTTTCACAAAGTCTTCGTTTTTTTTATTATGATTTTTATTCTATACTATGCTTCTAAAGTCTTGTATGATGTCTCCCTACATGCATGCCATGATTATGCATGCCATTCCTTGACCTACATATATGTATAGTATATATGCTTTATCTACAATCTGTAGTATATCTCCAAACCAAGCTCATTCTACTCCACTTGTATGTTAACTTCCTTCCTTAAAATTACGAAATACAGTGTATCAATTTCACATTAACGTGCAATGGATTCGGGTAATGGACTGAAAGATCAACACATTCAAAACAGTTTCTTCGACCCTTCATGGTTACAGAAACAGGCCAATGTTCCCAAGAACTTCGTTTGGCCAGAAGAGTATCTAGTGGATGCTAATGAAGAACTTCAAGCACCATTGGTTGACCTTAGTGGATTCCTTAAAGGTGACGAAGAAGCCACACTACAAACTGTTGAGCTCATTTCTAAAGCTTGTTTGACACATGGGTTTTTCCAAGTTATTAACCATGGTGTTGATTTAAGTCTCATTAGTGAAGCTTATAATCAAATGGACGCTTTCTTTAAGCTTTGTGTTGACAGGAAACTTAGTGTTCGTAAGACACCGGGTTCCATGTGGGGTTATTCTGGTGCCCATGCTGATCGCTTCTCCTCTAAATTGCCATGGAAGGAGACACTTTCTTTCCCCTTTCATCACAATAACTTAGAGCCTCTTGTCACCAACTTTTTTAACTCCTCCTTAGGCGAAGACTTTCAACAAGCTGGGTACGTAAGACTGACTAATAGTCAACGTGCATTACGTTTCATGCCTTTTCTTTTTCTTTCTTTACACTTTTGGGGTCAACGACATGGAATATATATATATGTATATATATATATATATATATATATATATATATATATATATATTGATAGGGAAAAAATTACAATTCAATTGGGAGTGTGACAATTAATATAAGTAATTTGTTGTGCAGAGTGGCATTCGAGAAGTACTGTGAAGCTGTGAAGGAGTTGGGGATGAAGGTGATGGAGTTATTGGCAATGAGTTTGGGTGTGGATAGGCAGCATTATAAGTACTTATTTGAAGAAGGTTGTTCAATCATGAGATGCAACTATTACCCATCATGTCAGCAGCCAAGTGTTGCACTAGGGACGGGACCGCATTGTGATCCAACAACACTAACCATACTTCACCAAGATCAAGTTGGAGGACTTCATGTCTTTGCAGATGAGAAATGGCAGACAGTTCAACCTCGTCCAGATGCCTTTGTAATTAACATTGGTGATACATTCACGGTACCGTACTTAGGCTCCTTAACCATCTGGTAATAGGTTTGGTCTTGACTAGTGCGTTTGGAATAATATCTGGTGGAATTAGTTAACTCCTGCAGTTGTGCGTAGGGGGGATATATTGATTTTAAAAAATAACTAAAAACCAAAAAGGTAAACAAAATGGATAGTAATAAATCATTGTTTTGTCAACGTTCAAAAAATATTTAAAACGAAAAAGGTCAAAGCTTATGTACTAGAAAATATCCTTATCTATATCTGTATATATCTGAAGCAATTATTTATATATTATTATAGGCTAATTAATTATAGTAGTGAATCAAGCAGCAGATGCACCTGTAGATTCTGTATTGTTATTTTATTCTGCCAACAATCATCATACCTCATCATGAGTGGATGCAGTGAGGCCCTTAATTAAAGCACCGTTTTTGTCCCAAAATTCTTTACCAAACGGATCTTAAGATGGAAAAAGAAATCCAAAACATTTGTTTAGTTTTTCTTTCATATATTCTTTTCACAAAGTCTAGATTAAAAGTAGGAAGTGGTCAAGATTAGAGGAAGTGTATTTGCACTGACAAATAATTAAGTGACTTGCACATTTAATACTTAACTCGCTAGCTATGTGAATAAATTGGATTATATACATGAATGTTAACTTATTTGTTGGTTGTTTAGGCATTATCGAATGGGAGATACAAGAGTTGTTTGCACAGAGCAGTGGTTAACAGTTACAAAGAGAGGAGATCCTTGGCATTCTTTTTGTGCCCAAAAGATGACAAAGTGGTGAGACCCCCAGAAGATATCGTCCGTGAAGATGGGACAAAACATTATCCAGAGTTTACATGGTCTAACTTACTTCATTTCACACAAAAGCACTACAGAGCCGATGAAGCTACATTGCAAAACTTCACCAAGTGGTTGTTATCATCCAAAACACAATCATCGCTTTAAAATATTAGTGGGGATCACATGGATGTCTTCCAGGAAGTAGGTGGTAAATTTAGAGATAACAACGAAAAGATTGTTGTACATTCGAATTGTGCATTGACATAGAAATTGTTATATAGGTGTATCTTCCTTTACATTTGGCCCTGTTCAGTTTCTTTTTTAAAATTTTTGGGTTTTTGTTAATTGCTAGTACTAGTTTTGCCATATCTTAAAATTAGAATCGATCATCCTCTATTTGAGTCCTCTTCTGCTTTTTTTTCCGTGTTTTTCTTCCCTTGGTGCTGGAGCAGACTGTTTTCAGTCTGATATCCTTGGTTATATTGTGGTCTCAATACTGATATTGCCATCAATTGGTGCTGGTTAAATTTTCTGTTTATTTTCGTTTACTCCTTCTGTTTCACGGTGCATATCGTTTTTTAATAATAATTTTATTTAATTTTACTTGTCATTTTCAAAGTTCATTCAGCATTAGCTATTGTTTTCTCAATAATATTTTTAACTATTATTCTCAAGTTCTTAACTATTTATTATTTCCAACAGAGAAATAGGTGCAATGAAATAATAAATAGCTAAGGATATTATGGAAAAAAAAAGTAAAGGATTCCATCAAAAATAATAGAATTTACATTGTTGGTGTGAAAATTTTTACTATAGAGTGCATTACACCGAAAGAAGACAATCCACAGGGTAATTGAGCCAATCTGAAAAAGATACTCCACTATTTCTCCTCTTTCCTAGCTACAAATTCTAGCACATAAATTACGGACATTATTATGTTTTTCACATTTACAACTTCTCCCTTAAATAGCACTTTGTTTCTAGTTGACCATAAATTCCAAACCACGGCAACCCATATGATGTGCCTAATTCCCCTTCTTCTCTTGCCTTTAAAAAAGTCACCGAACTGGATGAAATTAAGCACCACATCGTTGTTTAAAATCACATCAGATCCCATCCAATTGAAGACGCGTTTCCATACCTTCTTAGTGATATCGCAACTGCAAAAAAGATGTGTGGTTGTTTTGGTTTCTTCAAAACAAAATAATCTCCAGGTAAAAACTAGAGCCTTTGAGGGAATGTCATTTCTCCAAAGCTTTCTACATGCATGCATCAACTGTCATGTTCTCCACTTGGCCTTCGCTACCTGCAAAATAAGAATACAACCACAAATAACAATTTTAACCGTGAAACCCTTTGTCGTGTCCAGCATCCAACACCATTTATCCTCCACATTCATTGATGGTCCAACTCCCATCAACAGTTCTTTCAATTCAGCCACATGTTGATCATTGCTAAGAGTCTCACATCGGATGTGAAGCCCACGCTGATAGGCCAAAAGCAGATGCTAATAGTGAATTAGCGTCGGATTAGCGTCGGCCACGTGTTGAGGCTAAAATGTTCGAAGGTAAATGTAGCGTCCCGTAATTTTAGCCGACGCTAAATGTAGAGTCGGCCAGGTCCACGCTAAAACCGACGCTACTTAGTCAATCAAAAAAAGTCAACAAAATAACTAGCGTCGGTCTGGCCGACGCTAAAGTCAACAAAAAACGTCAACTAATTAAACTAGCGTCGGTTGGGTGGACGCTAAAGTCAACGAAGTGTAGTCAACTTAATAACTAGCGTCGAATTGGCCAACGCTAACCTAAGTTTTTTTTAAATAATTAATTATCTTACTTTTTCTTTCTACCACTTCTCCTAATGTACTTCAAGCCTTTTCTACCACTGCTCCTAATGCATTTATAACATAGTCATGGAATAGAATGTCATATCAAAATGCTTAATCCCAAAATACCAAATACCATAAAACCGAACAATCTTGAAACTAAAAAATACAACATAGTCATGAAACTACAAAATATAACAGCCTTGAAACTACAAAATATAACATAGTCTTAAAACTACAAAATATAACATGGTCTTGAAACTAGAAAATATCAAAGTGTTCTGTCATCCAGGTCGGGCGTTCACAGATAAACCTGCTGTGCCATAGAAGCGACCACGGGTACGACCCCCCGCAGCCAACGTCCAGCACTGAAGTGCTACCGCTCCATCTACCTCTTCAACATCATCTCCACCAACCGCTTCAGACACATTTTGTTTGTATGTATCCCGATAAATAAGAAAAAAGAATAAGCTACTAACAATAAGGACCAAACTAAACCAACACAATATATACTGATGCAAACTAAACCAAATGTTCATGAACTCAATTTACTCTTTTACACATTGTTCTTGTAAATTCATATTTACCTATAAAATTGAAAGAGATAGCTAGATAAATCAGAAAAAACAACTATAATGCTTCCTTGTGATATAGTTGCTGCCACTTGCATTGAAAACCTTTTAACAGTTTTATGATAATGCTTCCTTGTGATATAATTATTGCCTACAACTATCTAATATATCTTTCTTTAGGTTAGAGTCCATTTTATCTGTCATCAAAATTTGGAGAAAAAGTGTGTTACTGTAGTTAATATACAGAACAGTCCCACCAGCTTCAAAGAATAATGTTAAAAATGGAAAGTGTGGTACCTTCAAAAACTTTTTCCTCAAAATTCTAAAGAACAACACTACCATGACCAAAACCTATGATAATATCCAGAAGAGATCAGGAAAACTCAGTGCGCGCTCAGAACAGTAGTAAGGGAAGAAGAGAGGGAAATCAAATGGAAAAAAGAATGAAGAAATCGAAGAATGAAAGGCATGAAGCTTACTTTTATGGTTGCACATGCTAAAGCTTAATTCTTTTTATCTTCAATCTCTCAATTCCTCAATTCATAGGCTTAGTCGTAAATTAAAATGCCAACACAAGCTTAACGAATGAAAAAGGGATTTAGTGACATAATACCTTTAATAGATCTCAAGCTTTCCTACTCAACTTTCTTCTTGGTCCACAAAAGCACCACCAGGTTTCTTAGACAAATCACAAACTTTATGTCTCTTTCACCTATTAAACACAAAGAAACCCATTAAACTTGCGTATAATCAAAAGTAACCAAATTGAAGCCAAAAAATATAGGGGAAGTTGAAGAATGATGCTGAAAATTGAAAGAAGTGAAGCTAATCATAGTCTACCAAAATATGTGAAATTTCAAAGCAAAATAAAATAGACATGTAGCTTCATTAATAAAATCTTCTATCCTAGTGGAGTAAACACCATGTTTCAAGTTCCAATGAAAAAATTAAAAAAAAAATCACATTAGTTTCTATAACTACTCTCAAGCAACAAAGAGAGATCAATAGCTTTAGTAGTCGGTGCTCAGTAGTCTATAACATCAAAATCATAAGAGCATCTATAAAAGCATATAGCAACACTCAACATTCTACATTGTGAAACAAAAGAAAATTAGTTAATCTATCAAACTTATTTGACAATCCAAAGCCCCTTTTTGGAATGTATCAATCAGCAAACAATGAAATGCAGACAAACAACAAACAGAGATGGGAGTAATAAAGGAGCTCATTCATACGAAGATAATTATATCAAAGCATAATAAGACTTATTTGCTTGTTTGTAAATATGATTTCACTTGAAACTTTTCAACATGTGAGATGGGAAGTAATGAAGGACCTCATTCATACGAAGATGATATTTGTAACAAAACAACAAAAACTGAAAAAATAAACGACATCAATAATAGCACATACATATCAGCAGCATCAAGACTTGTTTGATGACTTCCTTATTCCTGTGAAGAAAAATAATTGCCATCAAACACAAAATCAACTGAGGAAAATACACAAAATCAACAAACCCTAAACCTTAAATACACAAAATCAAAAAAACCCTCAAACACAAATCCACAAACCCAGCTTAATTGAGGAAAATTTGTCAAAATAATTGTTTTGAGAGAGATAGAGTGAGAGAAAGAACCAAGAGAGAGAGAGAGAGAGAACGAACCAAGAGAGGGATAGAGTGAGAGAATCAACCGAGAGAGAGAGAGAGAGAACGAACTGTGAGTAAGAGAGGGAGAAGCGCTGTGAGTGAAACGGCACCCAAAGGACAACCCAAACGGACGACTACGAACTGAGATCCTTGTTGATATTCTGAAGTCAGTGAATCGAGCTTAGGGAATGATTACGAACTGAGATTGAGAGAGGTTCACGAACTGAGATCGAGAGAGGTTCACGAACTGAGGATGAGAACAGAGATTGAAGAACGATTACGAACTGAGAACGATTGAGCTTAGGGAACGATTGATGGTCGCTTGTGATTGAAAGGGAAAGAGCGCCGAGTGAAAGGGAAAGAGAGGGAAAGGTTGAGTGAAAGGGTAACAGAGGGAAAAAAGAGTGAAAAGTTAGGGTTTTTGGTAAAGTAAATGAAACTTAGCGTCCGCCGTCCGACGCTAACTATAGTATTTAAATAATAAAAAATTAGCGTCCGTTAAATCCAATGTAGCGTCCACCATGACCGACGCTACATATTGTTTTTAAGAGAAAAAAATTTCGTGGGCTAGTGTGGGTCTGACCGACGCAAATCCAACGCTATTAGCGTGGGTGTCGTGGCCGACGCTAAATAATGGATGCTAATAAGTCATTTTCTAGTAGTGTAAGTGGGAGGCATCCCTCATCTTACAAGCCGGTTTTGTGGGGTTGAGTTAGGCCCAATTCACATTCTAAGATGGTATCAAAGCCAATCCAAGATCCGTTGGGCCACCCGCTATAGCGGGCCACTCGGGTCACGCTCCAGTTGTCTAGTCCAGGGCGTGAGGGGTGTGTGTTAAGAGTCCCACATCGGATGTGATATGGCCTGAAAAAGAGTATATAAGTGAGAGACATCCCTCACCTTACAAGCCGGTTTTGTGGGGTTGAGTTAGGCACAATCCACATTCTAAGAATCTTCACTTTGAGGCAAATTAGCATCCCAAGACCAATTCCAACACCACCCACTATGTTGCCAAACACCCATCTCAGCAACAGATGCTTCCTGCACTTCACACAAGCTGAATAATGATGGAAACAAACTTTTAAGTGGTTCTCTTCCCAACCATGAAAGCCAAGAATTTAATAGTGTCTCCCTTGCCTAATTTCTTTTTTACAACCTCCTTAAACCACACCTTTTCTAAAATATTACCAGCCCCCATAGTTATTAAGTCCCTTCACCAAATTGAGGAGCCTTTTAAACCCATGTTAATGTCTTCTTCATTAAACCAAGGCCCAGCTGGTCCATATCTAACAACAACCACTTTATTCCATATTGAAATATCATTTTCTACTAGGAATCTCCATCTCTATTTAGAGAGGAGAGCCAAATTAAAAGCTTCTAAATTTTTTATCCCAAGCCCACATCTACACTTAGGAGTGCATACAGGATCCCAATTAACCCAAGCCATCCTTTTATTTTCCTCATCACCTCCCCAAAGAAACCTCTGTTGCAATAATATGTTATACAGCTTATGACATGTTCATAAGCTGTTTTCAGCTAATTTTCATAAGCTCTGCATGGTAGCTTATCAAAACAGCTTGTATGGCTTATAGAAAAATAAGTTAACATTATTTTATCATTTATTATATAAACAACTTATGCATAAACACTTATAAGATAAGTGCTTATGTCATAAGCGCTTAATTAAGCCGTTTATCCAAATAGGCCATATGTTAGGTAACGACTAGGTCAAGGACATCAAGGGAATCGTGACCGTGTTAGAAAGTTAGTTAATTCTGTTTTTAGTTAGTTGCTTAGGTTGGTTAACTCTATGTAAATAAGTAGACCATTCAGTTGGTTAACTAGGCTTGATTCAGTTAATGTATATAGTAGACCCGATGTACTGATATGAGAATCAATGCAATTTATTTTTTTCAATTTCCAGAATTCTCATTGAAACATTCTGATGAAGAATAATGTGGAAGTTTCAAGAAATTGAGAATATTATAGAATCTTCTAGAAACACCAATAGATATAGATAAACAATTAGGTAAACCTTAAGATCTCTAGATTTTTCTATCCATATGAACTAGAGTATCTGTATCTCTAAATTTTTCTTTTGTAATCAATGCTTCTAGATCCTTCTATTTTGTAATATAAAGCCCTACAAGTATAGTATAAATAGGGATCATCACCAAGCATTTGGAATCAAGCAATAACGAATAAATAACAACTTTTTTTGAGTAATTAGAGAGTTCTCTCTTTTTCTACTCTTCCCGTTTGTCCCTGAGCCACATTCACTCTCTCCTATTATGAATTGCATAGTCTAACATGGTATCAATAGGGAATTCTCTTCCTATCTGATTCAACGTGTTCTTCGTCCCCTACCTCTCGCCTGCTCTGCCCGTGATGACGACTCGCATGGACAACACAGATCCATTTTACATTCATCACACAGATAATCCTAGTTTAGTGCTTGTTTCAAAACCCCTCGGCGGTACCAATTATCTCACATGTGGTTGCTCCATGATGCTCACTCTCAACGGCCGCAACAAGCTCAGTTTCGTCAATAGATCCATTTCGCAACCTGACTCCTCCGAGGCGAACAAACTCCGGCTATGGTAACGCAACGACAACATCGCCGCTTCTTGGATTTTGAACTCGCTCACGAAAGAAATCATTGGAAGCGTGATCTATTCTACTTCAACGTCGTTGATTTGGAATGACCTAGAAAAGTGATTCAATCTCAAGAATGGTCCAAGAATTTTTCAATTGAGGAAAAATCTTCTCAATTGCGTGCAAGCTAATTACACCATCAATGTTTACTTTATTCGATTCAAAGCTATTTGGGCAGAATTTGGAGAACTTAAAGATGTTCATGAAATGCCACTGTGTTGGTGTTGATCTACTTCTTGAATCCGTACAGGGAGAGTTCGTCACGACCTTATGAGCTTTGAACGACTCCTTCAATCATGCTTGAAGACAAATTCTGTTGATGAGGCCTATTCCTGACATTGATGAAGCCTTCTCCTTACCGCTCCAAGATGAAACACAACGTGTTGTTGTTGTACAATCCACATCGGTGCCTGAAATCTCTTGTTCTGTGCCACAGACCAACTCCAAGAACAAGACTCAAAGGAAGGATCTTCCACTATGCTCTCATTGCAATATCCAAGGTCACACCAAAGATAAATGCTTTAAGCTACATGGATATCCTCTACGCTTCAGGAAGAATCCCATTGCCTCTGCTTCTACAGCCTCAGTGAACAATATCCTTGTCCAGTAGACTACACACAACAAAATGGAATAGAATTTACTGACACTATTTCTCCAGTAGCAAAATTAACTATCGTAGGGGTCTTATTAGCCATAGCAGCTCAAAGGAAGTGGCATTTGTCTCAAATAGACATCAACAATGCCTTCTTAAATGGAGACTTATTTGAGGAAGTTTATATGGACCTCCCATTGGAGCATCCAAGCAAGGGGAAGAATCAAGTGCGCAAGCTGTACACAAATCCTTGTATGGATTGAGACAATCTTCAAGGCCATGGTTTCAAAAAATTTCCATTGCTATCACTAGTATGTGATTCTTGCAATCCTCAACAGATTATTCCCTTTTCTACAAGGAAAGCAATGCGTCTTTAATCATCCTACTTGTATATGTGGAAGACATCATCATTACAAGTCCTAATCAGGAGCTCATCAATCAAGCCAAACAACAACTTCAAGACAAGTTCAAGTTAAAAGTCTTAGGAGACCTCAAGTATTTCCTAAGATTGGAAATTGCCAAGTCTTCTGAAGGCATCCATCTAAGCCAAAGAAAGTACACCTTAGAGTTACTTGAAGATACAAGGTTTATTTTCATCTAAACCGCCAAAATCCCTATATATGGACCAAGACCTACAACTTGATGATACCCCAGGGGAGTTGCTACCAGACCCATCCCTTTTCAGAAGACTTATTGGCAGGTTAATGTACCTGACTATTTCAAGGCCAGACATCGTTTTTGCCATTAACAAATTGAGTCAGTTCATGGAAGCACCTCGGTCAACACACTTATAGTCTCTTCATCACGTCCTTCAGTGTATCTGAAGTCTGCTCTAGGCCAAGGTTTATTGTTCCAGCAATCAGCAACACTATAATCACTACATATGTTGACTCTGACAGGGGCAACTCTAGGGTCAGCAGGAAATCCACTACAGGATTCTGTGTGTACATAGGTTCTTCATCGATATCAACCCACAATAGCCCGTTCTTCAGCTGAGGCAGAGTATAGGGATATTGCTAGCCTCACCAACGAGTTACTCTAGCTGCAACAACTTCTTAGACCTTTTCAAATCAGTGTGGACTCCATCATGGTTATGTGTGACAATAAATTTGCCATTTAGCGACAGAATTTGCGAGGGAATAGGGGCTGTCGTATTTTTGAGAATTAGCGACGGAATTTTAGACATTAGCGAGGGAATTTCCGTCGCTAATGGCAAAAGTAAAAATATTTGCGAGGGAATGTCAGTTCCGTTGCTAATTTTTTTACTTTTCAGATGATGAGACTCAGTAGCAGGGGTTGGTAAGTGCACAGGAATTAGCGAGGGACAGTTCCCTCGCTAATTCCTTCGCTAAATTTAACTTTTCAGATGATGGGACAGTTCCCTCGCTAATTCCCTCGCAATTTTTTTCTTCTTTTTTTCCTTAAATCCGTTTACACTCTTCTTTCTCACTCACTCACTCACTCTTCACCCTTCCTCTTCCCTTCCTCTTCACCCTTCCTCTTCCCTTCCTCTTCCCTTCCTCATCCTCTACTCTCCACCACCACACAACCACCACCACCACCATCATCACCACCTCCTCTCACACTCTCCTCTCTCTTCACTCTTCAAACACCACCACCACCACATACCTCCTACCACTCTCACTCACTCTCTTTTACTCTTCACCACCACCACTCTCACTCCTCTCCTCTCTCTCTCTCTCTCTCTCTCTCTCTCTCTCTCTCTCTCTCTCTCTTTCTCCCTTACTCTTCTCCTTCTCTCTCTACTCTAAACCACCCATCACCACCACCACCACGCCACCACCACCACCACACCACCACCACGCCACCACCACCACACCACCACCACGCCACCACCACCACCACCACTCCACCACCACCGTCGCCACCACCACCACCACCACACATCACCACAAAATTAATAATATAATATAATATTAATTAATTAATAATAAATATATAAAAAAACAAGTCATTCAGCATTGGACACGTGTCATTTTTTTTGAAAAACTGCAGTCATTAGCGAGGGAATTAGCGAGGGAAATATCTCTCGCTAATTCCTGCGCATTTACCAACCCCTGCAACTGAGTCCCATCACCTGAAAAGTTGCAGTCATTAGCGAGGGAAAATTCCCTCGCTAATTAGCGAGGGATTCAAATTCCTTAGCGAGGAGGGGTTTAGCGACAGAACTGGTCCCTCGCTAATTCCCTCGCAAATGACCATTAGCGACGGATTTTGGTCATTTTGCGAGGGAAATGTCCGTCGCTAATGACCAGTTTTTTTGTAGTGTCAATTAATGTATATAGTAGATTTGAAAATCAATGCAATTCATTTTTTTCAATTTCCAGAATTCTGATGGAAACAATCACTTTCTCCTATTGTGAATTGCATATTCTAATACGTGTAGGACCACAATGGGCGACAAAACTTTTCCTAGACTCGAACCCAAGACATTGGTTAACCTGAAAGAGACTCGAACCATCCCATTTGAGCGCTCTTGGTTAACTAGCTTATTATATGAGAAAATTTGTAACAAAAAAAAAGAGAAAATAAAAAAGACATTCAAAATTAAGGTATTTAATGAGAATTTCTAGAATCAAACTCTAACTTTGTCGGTGGAAGTTGACTTACATACTCATAATCTACAATTGCTTAGCATTGACCCTATAGCTAGATGTATTTTAGTCGGTTTAGAGATAAATACATACCAAGGCATTCTTTACACATCCAAATTATCTACTAACAAATTAGGTTATAGATGTTGTGGGTGGCCATTAGAGTATATACTCTGCACTTGAGTGTATATGAAATCATAACTAACACATTCTGCAATTAATATATCGAATCATCACTTCATCTTCCTCATTCATCACCCATGTGCTTCTCTGGTTTTCCTATTATTTCTCCAACTTCATCAGCATTTGATCCATGTATGAGGGTAACAAACTCAACTATAAATTGACCATTCTATCAATTATCCCCTTAAATAAAAAACAAAAATAAAAATACTGAGACCTGGTAAAAGAAAAAGTCCCCTTAGTTAAAAGTGTGCGGAAAAACGTGTGCGGGGATTGAAGGCATGATCACGAAGCCTGTGAGTCTCTGACGCATGGAGCATGCCCCCAGATACTCACGCAGTCACGCTTACCTGCGACTTTCACAAAGTCTTCGTTTTTTTTATTACGATTTTTATTCTTTACTATGCTTCTAAAGTCTTGTATGATGTCTCCCTACATGCATGCCATGATTATGCATGCCATTCCTTGACCTACATATATGTATAGTATATATGCTTTATCTACAATCTGTAGTATATCTCCAAACCAAGCTCATTCTACTCCACTTGTATGTTAACTTCCTTCCTTAAAATTACGAAATACAGTGTATCAATTTCACGTTAACGTGCCATGGATTCGGGTAATGGACTGAAAGATCAACACATTCAAAACAGTTTCTTCGACCCTTCATGGTTACAGAAACAGGCCAATGTTCCCAAGAACTTCGTTTGGCCAGAAGAGTATCTAGTGGATGCTAATGAAGAACTTCAAGCACCATTGGTTGACCTTGGTGGGTTTCTTAAAGGTGACGAAGAAGCTACACAACAAACTGTTGAGCTCATTTCTAAAGCTTGTTTGACACATGGGTTTTTCCAAGTTATTAACCATGGTGTTGATTTAAGTCTCATTAGTGAAGCTTATAATCAAATGGACGCTTTCTTTAAGCTTTGAGTTGACAGGAAACTTAGTGTTCGTAAGACACCGGGTTCCATGTGGGGTTATTCTGGTGCCCATGCTGATCGCTTCTCCTCTAAATTGCCATGGAAGGAGACACTTTCTTTCCCCTTTCATCACAATAACTTAGAGCCTCTTGTCACCAACTTTTTTAACTCCTCCTTAGGCGAAGACTTTCAACAAGCTGGGTACGTAAGACTGACTAATAGTCAACGTGCATTACGTTTCATGCCTTTTCTTTTTCTTTCTTTACACTTTTGGGGTCAACGACATGGAATATATATATATGTATATATATATATATATTGATAGGGAAAAAATTACAATTCAATTGGGAGTGTGACAATTAATATAAGTAATTTGTTGTGCAGAGTGGCATTCGAGAAGTACTGTGAAGCTGCGAAGGAGTTGGGGATGAAGGTGATGGAGTTATTGGCAATGAGTTTGGGTGTGGATAGGCAGCATTATAAGTACTTATTTGAAGAAGGTTGTTCAATCATGAGATGCAACTATTACCCATCATGTCAGCAGCCAAGTGTTGCACTAGGGACGGGACCGCATTGTGATCCAACAACACTAACCATACTTCACCAAGATCAAGTTGGAGGACTTCATGTCTTTGCAGATGAGAAATGGCAGACAGTTCAACCTCGTCCAGATGCCTTTGTAATTAACATTGGTGATACATTCACGGTACCGTACTTAGGCTCCTTAACCATCTGGTAATAGGTTTGGTCTTGACTAGTGCGTTTGGAATAATAACTCCTAAAATGAATTTCAGTAATCGATGAGTGATCTCTCAAGTTATGCGTAGGGGATATATTGATTTTAAAAAACAGCTAAAAACCAAAAAGGTAAACAAAATGGATAGTAATAAATCATTGTTTTGTCAACGTTCAAAAAATATTTAATAGATAAATAATTGCTAATTAATTAATTATGTATAGCATATAATAATAGATAAATAATTGCTTCAGATATATACAGATATAGACCTTTTTCGTTTTAAATTAATTAATTAGCATATAATAATAGATAAAATAACAATACAGAATCTACATAATTAATTAATTAGCAATTATTTATCTATTATTATATGCTAATTCTGTATTGTTATTTTATTCTGCCAACAATCATCATACCTCATCATGAGTGGATGCAGTGAGGCCCTTAAAGCACCGTTTTTGTCCCAAAATTATTTACCAAACGAATGATAAGATGGAAAAAGAAATCCAAAACATTTGTTTAGTTTTCTTTCATATAATATATTCTGTTCACAAAGTCTAGATTATAAGTAGGAAGTGCAGTTGCATGTGTGTCTATACTAGATAAAAGTGACAAATAATTAGGTACCTTGCAAAGTTGCAAGTTTAATACTTAACTGATATCACTAGCTACGTGAATAAATTTGATTATGTACATGAATGTTAACTTATTTGTTGGTTGTTTAGGCATTATCGAATGGGAGATATAAGAGTTGTTTGCATAGAGCAGTGGTTAACAGTTACAAAGAGAGGAGGTCGTTAGCATTCTTTCTGTGCCCAAAAGATGACAAATTGGTGAGACCCCCAGAAGATATTGTACGTGAAGATGGAAAAAAACAATATCCAGATTTTACATGGTCTAATTTGCTTCATTTCACACAAAAGCACTACAGAGCCGACGAAGCTACCCTGCAAAATTTCACCAAGTGGTTGTTATCACCTAAAACACAATCATCGCTTTAAAATAGCTTCTCTTCGATCTAGTGCTTTGATTTTACTAGAAATTGAGACTTTTTATGTAACTTACTTTCACTTTGTACACGGCACGTTAAGACTATAAATTCCAAGAGTTCTTTTATTTTTATAAGACAAATATCATTAATGAGATTAGCTAGTTGGTTATTTAGATAATTGGTTAGTTAGTCATTGATGTAATATTCTATATAAACTCAACCAAATTTGGTTTACCTTTGTAATCATTTTTTATCATTTAGTAAGAATTGTATTTCTTTTTTCTTTCTTTTTCCCTTTCTCAATTTTTCTAACATTAATTATAAGTGGTACACAATTCCAAAAACAAAACGTTTTGAATTGGTGTCTGATAATTAATATGACATGTATTCTATTCCCTTTGACCTTGTTTACAAGAAAAAATAACCATTATTTGGTGGTCTTGTATATAAACAAAAGTTACTAAACTCAACTCTATTTAAAGTCACTAAAGTCCCAAAACAAAAAAGACCTTCTAGTAACTAAATAATTTTTTACATAGTCCAAAAACAATTAAACTATATTAACTAACTTCTTAATATGTGTGAGGTTATGTAATTACAACAAAAATCTAAATCTCTATCCCCTTTAATCCATCAACCAACATTAAGAAACAACCTTAATATGGGCTAAAACAATTTAAAAAATAAAAAGAGTGTGATGCATCTCCGAACCAACACAAGACTCGAACCACCCACTTAGTCGATTCCCAGTTGGACCAGTCCAACCAGCCGGTTCGAGCCGGGTTATAAAACACCGATTGTAATAGTCTTTTTGTCAGTCACGTATATATGTCTCTCACTAATGGAAAAAAGGCATTTCATATCGGTTAAAATTGACATTTCATATCGGTTCCTGAACCGATGCCGAAAAAGGAGATACAAAAAATAGGGACATTTCATATCGGTTCCTGAACCGTTATGAAAAGTTGTTTTTATATCGGTTGCCCCTATAACCGTTATGAAAAGTCAGTTTTTTTATCAAATATAAGCGTACATTTGACATCGGTTTTATATGGGAACCGATATGAATACTGATTTTTAACATCGGTTTTCTATGGGAACCGATATGAAAAGTCTCTTTTTTTTTAAAAAATGAGGTTTTTTAACATCGGTTTTCTATGGGAACCGATATGAAAAGTCTCTTTGTTTTTTTTAAAAAAAAGTGAGGTTTCCAAGACACTATCCATGATTCTTTTAATGAGGTTCAAATTATTGTATCAATCAGCTCATGAGCATGTGATTCTTTCATTAAATTCACAACCAGAAACAAGTAAATATGTAACAATAACAACAATCCAAAAGTGATATCAAATCATGCACCACTCCTCACATCAAGAAACAACTTATAAAAAATAATCATCCATACAAATAAGCTACTAACAGTAGAACTACATGTGCTGACCAAATAATCATCCAGTAGTTGTGTTTCCCTTGCACATAATCATAGCATTCACATAGGAATAAGAAGGCCGCGAATCCGAGGTGCAAGAAATTAAGTCTGTACATGTTCAAACAAGAAGACAGAGAATACATACAAACACATTAGCCAAAATAGAAACTAGAATAGAAGGATTAATCATTAATCAGAATATTTTTGACAGTTCAATCTGCAATAATTCTAAGTTGGGTTTTATTAAATCTACTGTCATGTTGATGTTTATGTGCATATATGTCAGAATTCAGAAAAGCTGTGATTAAGGAGTATGCTGCTTACTGGCAAATGGAATTAACAAGAATTTCGAAGAAATGTTTACCTACTTAAAGATTCTTAATTGACAAGATGAAGAATAACAAAAAAATTAGTCAGAGAGTGCTACATATTATTACCTTGCAATTACTAAATTATTGGCTAAAGTAACAATATATAGCCAGCGTGTATGAGTAACAACCAAAATCAAGATGTAGAAACTATAGTAATGCCAAAGGAAGACGTGGATCCAAGTTTCTCAGTTATTGACAGAATCTCCAAGTTAATATGGTAAGATATAGCAATTGAACTAATATGGTAAGATATTATAAACTAAATTCACAAAAGTTCAATTTAGTCCCATTTTGCAAAATAGAGAGACTAAATTGAAACACTTTTGCAAAAGTCAGAGACCAAGTTAATATATTGTAAATGTCAGGAACTAAATTGAACTTTTGTAAAATTTCAAGGAACAAATCAGCTAATAACTTGAATATAAGTTAAAGACTAATAACGCAATACAAAAAGGACGTGTTATTTCTCACCGTATTGGCCAACACAGGAGAATCATTTCTCATCCATGTTTCTTGTATTCCAGTTTGACAGTGAGCATAGCATCCATCTATGAACTGTCCTTTTGATGGAGAGTAAGAAAACTAATTGCCTTTAAGAAATCTGTCCTGAAGGCTGAAAGTCAATTCATGCATTAAAGTCAAGTCACAAAACTGTTGAAAAATTAATGATATCCATACAAGTCAGAAAAGGATTTAAAGTTTAGACATTTTACTAAGGTTGTATAGAAGATTAGAAAATTCCTTTAGGTATCAGCAAATTTTTGTGGCATACAAGTCATGATCAGAAAAATGTTCACCTTGCATTACGATTAATTGATTAGGTGAACAATTGTTTATATCGAGCTTGCAGTTACGCCAATTGCCATGAGGATCAGCAACACCAGGTGCCAAAATGTTCTTAATCTGAATCAAAGAAACAGGTTGAGGATTAGAGAAATTACTGCACATAAAGTGTCAAAAGCAACACTAAGATTCTTTCTGATGATCATTACTTTACCATCTTATATATCACACCTAATGTTAACAGACCTTCTAAATGATCCCACCAATAGATGAAAGAATATAAACATAGTTTAATTTTAGTAGCACCAATACATTCCAAAAGAACACCATTCCAAAAATAAATCAATGTTTATTGAGAAAGAGAATTCTGACCTGCCATGAGTCATAAGCTGCGTTTACAAAGAAGATCGGTGTGCTGATTTGCGCTGCGATATTTTGCCGGAAAAAGCACTACACAATCGTTCTTAAATATTAGAAGCACCAAAGAAGTTATGCAAATAGAAGAATTACAACTCAAAAAAACTTACCAGCCCTGGACTGAGTCTAGAAGTGCAGGATTGAGGCAAATACTTTGCTGATCCCTAAAATAGGTAGAAAATAAAATTAGTCATAAGAGAGAAGTTCAAAAATTTCTTCCAAATGGGAAGTGGTAAAACATTAGCAGCAGCTTGTAGATGTATAATTATGAGAGATCACAAGGAGGAGTACATGTGTTTGAACAACTTGACCATAGAACTGCTCAATGTGTTGTGTTCCAGAGACAGTTTTTCTGTTGTACAACAATGAGAAATTGAATCATTCAACTTTACTATAGAAAAGAATTCTGAAAAAAGGCTAACTAGAAAGCAAACAACGACATCTTACGTATTGATAAAATAGCAATTGAACTAATATGGTAAGAAACTTTTGCAAAACGGGACTAAACCTAAGATATAATATGGTAAGAAAAATGACAATAGCAAAAACCAGACCTTGGTGTTCCTACTGAATTGAGAATAGTGATGATGGAAGGAATATAAACAGCACCCCAAATTGGAACATGAACCTCAGGGACTAAAATTGTGAGGGGAATTATGAGACAGTAGAAGCAGAAAGTGACCATGTGAGCTATGATTTTGCGAACAAAGAAAAAGCTGTAAATAACATACACTTTCTTCCAAAACCTCACTTTCTGCAAAAATATAAGAAAGACAAAATAAAAGAAAAGATCGTCAGAAATCAGAACATATATACTAGTACTAGTATCAGTATAAGACTATCAGTGAAGAGGCTAACCTTGTTCCTTATTATCTCCATTGCCATTTTGCGAAACAGATTAGCGGGACCACAAGACCACCTGTCTTTCCAACCTCCTACTTTGTTGATATCGGCTATTCTCCAAACACCTGCTATCTTTCCAACCTCCTGCTTCGTTGATAACGGAACTGAGGTACGACAGAGATGAAGGGTCGCAGTAAGACGACGAAGGATACAAACAGTAGATCTGTTAGGTGCTAGGATGGTTACTCCATGGATCTCGAATTCAGAACTCCATGGACCTCAAAGTAAACGAAACAATGATGAAAAAACATTAAAGAGATTACCTGGAGAACGGTGAGAGGCAAGCGTAACAGCGATGAGGGAGAGACGGTGGTGGAAGCGAATGGTGAGAGGGAGAGACGGTGGTGGAAGCGAATGGTGGAAGGGGAGAGACTGTGGAAGATGAGGGAGATCTGAGTACTGCGCGAATGAGAGTAGAGGGAGCGAATGGTGGAAGCTGCGAATGAAAACCTAAGTTTTTGCGTTTCTATAACGGGTGTTTTTGTGACCCGTTATGGAAGCCTAAATTATTGCACATTCTATAACGGTTATGGAATAGAACCGATATGAAAGATGTAAGATTATGTTTCTATAACGGTTCGTGTGACAAGCGATATAAAAAAATGTAATTTTAATTACAAAACTGCCACCGCATCACTTTTAACATCAGACCATTTTTAACCGATATAAATGACAGTTATAAAATGGATTTTTTCCACTAGTGTCTGTACGTACTGAGGTGAATAAAATTAACAACCTACCCACCAAGCCCAAAAAGACAGACTAGGAAACAAAGCCCAGAATAAAAAATGGCCCAAAAGAGTATTCTACTCCTTTGCACTATGTATGTATAGATAGATTCTTGTGGCTTGCAATTTGCTTTGCGTTGGACTCCAACATCGATCAAGGAACATATGCGTTTACATTCAACCAGTATAAAACGATGCGTGTCACCGAAAATATCCATCCAACATATATTGACGGAATACGATTCTAGACAACATTTATCTTGACTGTAAAAACATAATGAATATAATCCATTCCATTTCACCGAAAGTAGCAGCATATATATATGATATGATTCTCTTGTGCACAATCGATAATGTTGAATCTTACTACTGTCAATTAGTTTCATATTTTATTTTTCTATTTCTATATAAGAAGAATTTCAGGGAGCTTTTAAATTGAAAAAACTCTGTATTGTAGAAATTAATTAATAGAAGTGATGGGAGAGTATGGTTATGCTTACAAGAGTGTTTCCACTTACAGTACTACTAGTGTGAGAAATGAAACACGTAAGCCTGCTGTTATACAGCAGCAACCATTTGTTCCTTCCCTTCCCAAAACTACTACTACTACTGATCATGGTTACTCAGATGGCCACGTTACCAGAAAAACAATAATCCCCGTTACTAGTAGCATACCTTACCATGACTCTTCAACTGCAACAGAGAAATATCCTTCCAAAGATGATGATAATGATGAGTGGCACAGGAAAAGAAGCCCCGTTGGCGGTTCCACAAAGCCTCAAAGGTTCAGTCCTATGGCTAATTCATCAGATTGGCGCCAAACCCCGCAGCCAACATCACCAGCTTATAATAGCAGTCCTGAAAGCCGCAAGCCAATTGGATCAGCTACCTTTAATAACCATGATGGTTATAATGATGGTCATGCTTCTAATGGCTATGGTAGTGACTATGGTAGCAAGAAAGGTCCTCACAAGCCAATTGCAAGAACCATTATGAATGATAACTACGATGGTCATAATGGTACTAATGGTTATGGTGGTGACTATGGTAAAGGAGGTCACAAGCCAATTGCAAGTACCATAAGGAATGATAATGGTACTAACAATGGCTATGGTGGTGACTACAATAGCAACAAAGAAGGTCACAAGCCAATTGGAGGTACCATTAGGAATGACAACCACAACCATGGTACTGGTTATTATAATAATGGCTATGGTGGTGACAAAGAAGGACGCAAGCCAATTGGAAGTAGCACCAAGATTGACAATTATCAATATGATGATGATCACTATAACAAAAAAGAAGGTTACAAGCCCGTTAGTAATCCCAACTACAACAACGGCTATGGTAGTATTAACGGCAAAAACAAAGAACAACACAGGCCATTTGGATTTGGAAATAGCACTCCCAAAGATAAATATGATAGTGATGACTATGTTAACAACTACAACAACAGAGAAGGGCACATGCAAAAGCCCATTGGGCCTAAGATTAGTTCAGCTTGGACTGCAGCACCGAGAAAAGGAACCCAACTAAGTGAGCCAACTAATGATATTGAGAAGGCCTTGGAATTGTTGAGGATGGAGGCTGCAAAGCGTGAGCATATGCATAGCAACACTGCTGACAGTGACTATGAATATCAATATGATAGGCCAAAACCAACCCATTTAGGCAATTGGGCTGCACCACCAGGCCCAGGTAGTAGTGGTTCTCGCTTTGCTGGCGGTTCTTCTCCTCAACACGGGTCACCACGTGTCGCCAACAAGTTTGGAAACTCACATTCACAACCACGCATGTCACCAACACGTGACACAATATTTGATGGGAGAGACGGTGGTGATGATTATTACAGGGATGAATATGGACACGTGCCAGTCATTGACAGTAGGGAGGCCGAGAAGAAGTTTAAGGGCACCAGGGTTTGGTAAGTACTACTAAGTCGTATGAATGAATATGGAGCTTCCATCCAATGCTTTTCAGGTGTCTGTCTTTATTTTAGTTAGTACTATGTATGTATGTATGGTATGGTTGCCTCTTTTGAACAAGTTAAATATTAGATATCTATACCTTTCGGTGGCTTGTGTTGTGTCATCGTCTATCTATGTACCTGGCTAGCTTGAGAGGCAAAATAAGCGTGTAAAATATAAGATGTGTAAGAATTGAGTCAATGAATAAAAGAATATGTTGGAATTACTTGATTGCCTTGGTTCTTTGTCTTTTAAATGGTTTTTTTTTTATAGGCAATGTTAGTGGGGTGGGGGAAATGTTAGTTTCTCGGGTTTGAACCGGGGACGTCATTCTTGTACTCATTTGGTGCACTCATTCGGTATCCCTCAGCTCGCCAACTGAGCTATTTTTTGGGATTAAATTGTGTTATTTGAACAACGATCTAGGCATTAGATAATAACTTTGATGATTAATATAATAAATAGTTCACACACGTGAATAAAGTGAAGAAATTAGTTAATGGATAAAATCAAAATATTGAACTCACTAGTCATCAATTGAACTTCATTGATCATAATTTTCAATGTCATTAACCATGCATGATTTTAGGTGCTCTAAAGTATACATGTTGTAGATGATATTTGAACACTTATGTTTATGGATAATAAAATTGGATTGATGATTAATCTTGCGACATCTTAGTATAAAATTCAACACTTTTATAACCTAAAATTAGGGGTGTCAAAATGATCCGTTTGTCAACTGAATATCCAATCCATCCGTTAAAAAATATATATAAATGGATTGGATTGGATCCATCCACTTGATTTGTGGATGGTTGTGATCCATCCATTAATTTTTTAAATCCAATGGTTTATCAATAAGTACAAAATCAAAATTCATTGGATAATTATAAAAAATACATTTTTACAAAAAAAAAAATTAAAAATACTTTTCAGTTTTAAATTTTATTTTTTTTCAGAATTTTTTTTTGACCAATCCAGAATTTTTTTTAAATATTCAGAAACAAAAATTATATAATATATATATATATAACTGAAAATAAATATATATTTTATATATATATATATATATAATATATACATATATATTTAATATATACATATATATTTATATATAATATATATTATAATATATATATATATATATATTAAAATAGTAGCCGCCACCGCCGGCCGCCGCCTGCCACCACCACATATATAAATATATATTTATATATTTATATATATATATATATATTTATAAATATAAAAAATATAAAAAAAATCTTGTCAAAAAAAATATAAAAAAATTAATTGCTGCATGCATATTATGAAATATTAAAAAATATATAATTTTTTTCATAAAAATGTTTTTTTTAAAAGAATTTTTTATGTTTTAATAATTTTAGTGGATAAATTGGATATCCATCCATAAAAAAGTTGTTAATGGATGGATTGGATGGACTTTTTTTGTCAATGGATGGATTGAATTGAATTTGTTTGGTACAATCCTAATGGATTTAAATTTTTAAATGGACTTCCCCAATTCATCTATTATAATCCAAATCCATATCCATCCAATCCATCCATTTTGACATCCCTACATAAAATGTATTTACTAACAAAGTTATTGTAATTTTGTTTTTCTCATTTTTAGATAACATTTCTCTTGATTTTATGTATAGCATAAATCCACGAATATCAAAGTGGAATTAGGGTAAATTTTAATGTATCTGTTTATTGAAAATTCAAACAAAATAATATGACATGGAAATGAGTTGTTGTTCAAGTGAGATGGGGTAAATGGCATGACATGCGCCAGCTTGGCAACTAATCCAAGTGAAATGTGACAATGTATTTGGCTCAGCGACATGAGTATCAAATAAAAAAATGCAGCTACTATCTCTTGGGAAGTCAATTGAAATTTCCAACAAAGTGCAGAAGAGTGAAAACTTAAGAGGTGATATTTCACAATGTGAATGGATGTATAGAATCTTGAAAATGTGAGACAATTAATGTTCACTAAGTCATATTTATGCAAGAAAGTTTCCGCCTCCTATAAATAGAGACTTGTGAAGGAGTGAGACACCCCCCTTTTGAGTGAACATATGGAGAGGTGAGGCATCCTCATCTTTGGGTGATCATGTGGTCTCCAACTATGACTAGCGAGAGGAGGGTGTTGGTGATCACTTATTGTGTGGGATGTTGTTAGTGTTGTCATTCCTTGTAATTAACTCTTAGATGAATGGGGTTAAAAATCAATTATTTTCATTTAATAAGGCTTAAAGTTTAACTTCTTTCCAGAATTTCCTTTTTTCATTAAATGGCGATTTATACTCTTGGTTAATGACACTGCGCCTTTAATTACACCATTTAAATATGGGTAAAGTAGAAATTGATCATTTAATACATTTTAAAATAGTGTTTTATTTCTTGAGTAATAATTGGGACGGGGAGTATCTATATGGTCTGTTTGATTTGCAAATAGGTAAGTCCTAGGCTAGATATTATAATACTAGACAGAACAATATTGGACATTTTTTTGTATCGTATATTGTTTGGTGAACAATAAACAACATAAAAAAATTACTATAATTTTGTTTATAATGTATATAATAGTTTTATGTAACATATTATAATCTAATTAGAAAATTATAAAGAGAAAAGAAAAATGAGAGAGAGCGAGAAAAAGAGATGTGGGAGATAGAGGTTATGAGATGAGAAGATAGAATATAGATATAAGAGGAGAGAGGGAAAGAGAAAAATGAGAGAGAGAATAAAGGATAGAGAAGATACAGAAGAGAGAGAGAGAGAGAGAGAGAGAGAGAGAGAGAGAGAGAGAGAGAGAGATAATAAAGGATAGAGAAGAAAAATGGGTGGTTAGAAAGTTGTACTGCGTGACCGAATGAATGTGGTTTTGTGAGAGATAGATATTTGTGTTTTTGTCCAGTTTCTTGCCCCCACTTTTATCCAGTACCATGATCAATTTCCAAATCAAACATAAAGCATATGAAGAGCATATGAAGTTGTCGAATCCATTATTTTTTAGCAAACCTAACCCACCCTAAGGGTGCGTTTGATTTACTAAAAAACAAGGGAGCAACAACTTCAGTTGTACTTTGTTTAACTTGGAAACTGTTTATGGTATTGGACAAAAGTGGACGCAGGAGACTGGATAAAAACTCAAATTCCTATACATCACAAAACCACGTTACAACTTTCTAATCACCCAAAAAAGTAATAAAATATTATTTTTATTTACTACTCAATAAAATTTTCTCTCTCTCTCTCCTTTATTCTTTCTCTCTCCCTACCTCTCTCCTCTCATCTCATGACCTCTCTCACTCATTTCTCTTTCTCTCTCCTTCTTTCTCTATTCTATCTTCTCGATCTCATATTTTTCTTTATATTTTTTTTAATTATATTATTATATATGTTAAATAAAATCATTATAAACATTAGAAAGAAAATAATACTAAAATTTGCATTTTTTGTTTGTGGTGTCCACAGTCCATTGTTCACCAAACAGTTTACTGGACAAAAGGTTATCCAGAGTAGTGTATTGTCCAATGGAGTACTTAGCTGTTTGTAAATCTAAACGGACGTAAGTTTTTTTGTTTCAGCATAAAGTAGTTAAGTTTTGGCTAAAATGCACTTTTGGTCCTTTAAGTTATTTATTTGTTTTGCTTTGGTCCGTTAAGTATTTTTTTTCTCAATTTGCTCCTTCAAGTCCCCAAATCGTTTCACTTAAGTCCTTTCCATCCATCTGAATTAACGATTGATGACGTGGAATATATTTAATAACATGGAATTTTTAACCTTTATTTTTTTTTGCCAATTTTTTTTTTCAAAAATGACGTAGCAATTATTTTTTTCGTTTCGGTTTGGTCCTCTAAGTTTGTAATTAGTTTCAAATAGGTCCATTAAGTTTTAATTTAGTTACAAATAGGTCCCTATTTTTTTTTGTTGCGTTCACAGAATAACACCGCACAAAGAACCAACATGAAACTAAATGACATAATAGGACCAAATTGAAATATGATAGATATCATAAAAGGATCAATTAAATAACAAATTAAAGAAATAAGGGAAACGATTTTGGGACTTGATGACCAAATTAAGAAAAAAAGAGACTTAAAAGATTAAAGCGAAACAAACAAATAAATATGTTAAAGAAAAGCCTTAGGTTTTTGAACACAGAAGAATAGTTTGTGTTTGCTTTGGGCCTTTGCCAGTCCGATGAAGATGAAGTAGAAAAAAAACAACATATAGATGACTTTATTAGAAAGAGATATGGAGCTTTGACTTTTTGCAAACAGGAAGATCTCATCCTCTCCATATTCTTTCTTTGTCTGAGAAGCAGAAAAGACAGCTAAACACTAAACACTAAACACCACAGAAAGAAACCGCATCACCAGACAAACCCAGGTAAACAGCGCCCCACCCAGGTAAACACACTCACAGAAACCCCCCCCCCCCCTCTCTCTCTCTCTCTCTCTCCCTCTCCCCCCTCTCTCTCCCCGCAGAGACAAGATAGACAATCATCTCCTCTTGGGAGAAATCCCAGCTCCAATTACCCTTACTGTAAGACTCTCTCTCTCTCTCTCTCTCTCTCTCTCTCTAAGATAACACAGCACAGACACAGCACAATTTTCTGTTTTTGTTCTTTGCCCCTTTTCTTTCTAAACCCATCACGTGCTCTATCTGGGGAAAAAAAGTAATTTTGACTTTCCTTGTATATAGATTAGATCACTTTCATATCACACTGAATCTTGCTACCCTTTGACCTAAACTCAATTCCAAATTGATTGCTGGCTCTATTTATATGCTCCTGCATCTTTGTGGACCAGTGATCGTTCAAACCATCAACAAGTTTTACTTTTGATTCCAAATTCTTCTTATCACATGATGCATATGTTTTGCTGCTTTTCAATGGATGATGTCATCAATTATAGTAGGATTACCAAATTAGGGTTAAAAAGTATATTATTCATTCGTAGTTAATTGATGTCATGATCATGATCATGCTTGTGTTTTTTTTTTAAATTGGGTATTTGGATTAATGTGGTGATCTATCCTTTTGTAATCAGAATTAAGAAACCCTTGCATATGCAAACCATGTCAAGGAAATGAAGCTTGGATTCGAGGAGAAATGGGGTGCGTGATTAGCCGAGAAGTAGAATCGGGAATAGTCTCTGAGGTGAAGGAGGAGAAGAGTTTGAGTGTTGGGTCCAACAAGAAGGTTGATGAAGTGTCCACCAGCAGAGCTGAGGGGGATGTGGTGGAGGTTCAGAATGGCGAGAAAGTGAAGGTGAAGGAGAAGGAGAAGGAAGAAGTGAGTGGTGATGACGGGATTCAGCGGCCAAGGGGTGAAAGAAGAAGATCAAAGCCAAACCCAAGGTTAAGTAATCCACCAAAGCATTTGCAGGGGGAGCAAGTGGCAGCTGGATGGCCATCTTGGCTTACAGCAGTGTGCGGGGAAGCCCTTAGTGGGTGGATTCCGCGAAAGGCTGACACATTTGAGAAAATAGATAAGGTGAGTTTGTATTTATTGTCCAAAGTTTGAACTTTAGTTATATGTTAGGTGCATGTGTTACACTTAACTTGAAATGGAAATGCATTTGATAGGTCATTCCATATCAGGGATATGTGGATGTGGTTTGAGTTGAGAGTAAGAGTATGATGATGTTGTGACAGTGTTGTCCAAACTCATTACTCGCTGTTAGAATGATCAATTTGTGGCCAAGGTTAAAAAGAATCAAGTCTGCATTATTTGAGGCAGAGTACTACATATTGTGTAGAATCTCTTGCCTCTTCTAGCAAAATTATTCTCATCTCATGCTTGTTTCCTTTTTCATTTTTCCCCTTTCTTTAAGATTGGTCAAGGAACATATAGTAATGTGTACAAAGCAAGAGACACAGTGACGGGTAAGATTGTTGCACTAAAGAAGGTTCGATTTGACAATTTGGAACCTGAAAGTGTAAAATTCATGGCTAGAGAGATTCTTATATTGCGAAGATTGGATCATCCCAATGTTATAAAGTTAGAAGGTTTAGTTACATCAAGAATGTCCTGGAGTTTGTACCTGGTGTTTGATTATATGGTGCACGATTTAGCAGGACTTGCTGCAAGCCCTGACATCAAGTTCACAGAGCCTCAGGTTAGACCAGGTTTGCCTTAATAATTTGAAAACTGAAAATAGATATCATTTGGTACAATTTTTTTTCAATTGGCAATATTTGATTTCTCCAAATACCGTGTCTACTGCAGGTCAAATGTTATATGCATCAACTGCTGTCGGGACTTGAGCACTGTCATAAGCGACATGTACTTCACCGCGACATCAAAGGATCAAATCTTCTGATTGACAATGAAGGAATACTCAAAATTGCTGACTTTGGACTTGCATCTTTCTTTGATCCAAACCGCAGGCATCCGATGACTAATCGTGTGGTTACCCTTTGGTACCGGCCTCCTGAGTTGCTTCTTGGTGCCACAGAATACGGCGCAAGTGTGGATCTTTGGAGTGCTGGTTGCATTTTGGGAGAGTTATTGGCTGGGAAACCAATCATGCCCGGTCGCACAGAGGTGATAACTTGAAACGTCTTTTTTGGATTATAGGATTTTTCATTCCTTTCAATCTCTGCCAGCAGATACTGTGGTACATATTTTCTGTTTTGAAACAGTCGAAAAGAAGTTACATATCCTAATCATAGAGTATTCTTTCTAGACATGTATGTATGTACCTTTTCCTTGTGGCATCAAAACCTTCCCCTTCCCTACCTCTCTTCTCACAGAATTATGTACATTTGACCCGAGCCTTTTACATTACGCTTCCCTTTAGAAGTTCTGCATTCTGAATATCTGCATTGAAAATGAAGACATACAGTCTATGAGAAATCAAATAAAAAAATCAGAAGAAACAACCAAAGGCTCAATTGCTGCATAATTTTAGAAAGTATTATATGACATACGCAACTGCGTAAGCCTCTGTTGAGCTTTAAAATAGATTGGCAAAAGTAGGATAAATCAAAATGCAGCCCAGATAGTGTAAAGGCTGGTAATGGAAGAGGTTGCAACTTGCAACTGCTCGTTACTTCACCTAACACCTCTGGTCACCTTCGATAATTGCTTCATTGCCTGCTCAATGAACGATTGCCTTTCATTGCAGCATTCACACACTTGGTTTAGGCCTCTTGTTCATGCTGTTTAATGTATTTGGACTATTGAAAACAAAAAACTGGGTAAATGTGAGATATAAATTTTAGAATTCTATGAAGGAGCATGATTATTTTAGGGGCCTTAACAATGTTCAATAATATATAATATGTTTAGTTAAAAAGTTCTGAGGGTGAATGAAGAGGTGGAGCTCAATTGAATTTTTCTCAACAGGATAACTGCACCCCAATAGAAGCTTTTAAAAAAATTCTAATTCATGTTTTTTCTATAAAACATTTTTTGACGGTTGACTGCTATGAAGTCACAGTTTGGCCATTTATTCGTGGCTTAATAGTAAATTAAGTAATGCGCCCTCAAAAGTAGAAAGATAATCAAGTCGTGCATTTGTAAGGATTTAGAGGAACTGGTGATCATGATGATAGAAATAATAATTTAGGTTAAAATTTCTAATATACAATGTGCACTGATATCCAGGAAACTACATTCTCTCAATGTCTACAAAATTTCTGTATTTTTTTAAATGCATCTCCAAGTTTGTTTCGTTAGTCACCCTTTTAAGGGATCCACCAGATCTTATTTCTATTTCTAACATCTCTTTCATGGTTTGAGGGGATTTCTTGTACATTATGTTCATTTGCTGGTTAATTTGAATGTCCATGGGATATTTTCTGACCCTTTTCTTGAATGCTTAAACAGGTGGAACAACTTCATAAGATATACAAACTTTGTGGTTCGCCTTCTGATGAATATTGGAAAAAGTCAAAGTTGCCCAATGCTACCTTGTTTAAACCCCGAGAGCCATACAAAAGATGTATAAGAGAGGTATTTAAAGATTTTCCACCTTCTGCTCTACCCCTCATCGATATTCTTCTTGCAATTGATCCAGCAGAACGGAAGAGTGCCTCAGATGCTCTTAGGAGTGAGGTGTGTACTTCTAAAAATTCCCGAACTTTCTGACATTAAAATGCTGGGGTCGTTTTTTCAAATTTTGCACTGCTTTGTTGTTTATATTAGTATTTCATGCCAGTTGGATGGTCTCAATCGGCTGGATCCTGATCTATTTTCAGTGTATATAGATTGCCTGAAACACATAATAAAAAATCTTGTGTGAACTATCTAGCTTGTGTGATCCTTAAGTACAATGATTGCTAATGGGTTCTTAAAGTTAACAGCAAATCTTCTAGGATCCCAGTTCTTCAGTTTCTTGCTTTGAATATCTTGTAGAAAAATTGTGCATGTTATAAAGTTCTGCTGTAGGAGAATAGTCTGTCAAATCTTGAGTGTTGTCTGAGGAGGGATTTAATTGGATATTTTGTTTGGTTGAGAGGGTGGTAACCCTCTCCTGGTTTGGTTCATTAGGGAAGGGGGAAATTTTTTAAAATTAGTTTACTTTTTATATCAGTATAACCTTTAATTTTACCTTTTATGCAAGAATATTTTAGCTAATGCATTTCAAATATTTTAAACTGATCTCTACCTCTCCCGTCCAATTCTTCCAGGGAAACCAATTTCAAGTGAGGAGAGAATTTATTGCCCTCCCCTCCAGAATGTTGAACCAAACAAAAAAGATTCATAAAAATCCCTCCCCACTCCTCTCACTTTCTCCCCGACCAAACAATATATTAAGCTGTGCTTAATTTAGAAAATGTAACCCTTCTTGGAATAGGATAGACAAATTTGGTTTGATATAAATTAACCAATTCTGGATCGCCTTGGACTGTCAGTTCACTCTCTTGTTTTCTTTGGAATAATAACTAAATAAAGGTCCAAAATGATGGAATGAATGACATGTCGAACAACCTATTTCTATATGGACATTCCAAGATCAATTTTGATAAATTGAAACTTGCTTTGAATCCGATGTCGATGTTATTATTGTTGAATTTAGATGTTCTTTTTTTAAAATTCTATCCATATGTTTACCTTGCTTGTCTATCCTATCATCTTTCAGTTTTTTACCACAGAACCTTACGCTTGCGATCCTTCCAGCCTTCCAAAATATCCCCCAACCAAGGAAATGGATGTTAAACGGCGCGATGATGAAGCAAGGAGGTATGTTTTCTTTAGTTTTCTTTATGCATACTAGAAGTGAGGCACACACTAATTGGGCGCCAAAATAGATGGTTAATGTAGTTCAAGTATCAAGTATGTGATTAATGCAGTGTTGTGTTTGGTTAACGGATATATCGATGTGTCTCAACTCTCAACTCATTAACTGTCAACTGGACTTCATCAACCTCAATTTTGAGAGGTTCAAATATACATGTAATAGTTTATATTTTAATGCCTGAACATGATGATTAATAACATTTAAAATTGTGGTTAATTAGTTGAGACACGTTATTATATCCAGTAGTTAAACGCAATACTTCAATAACCACATATTTGAACTGCATTACCCACATATTTTGATGTCACTTTTTTATGTCAGTTTTTTGATCAAATCACATTTCTCATGTAAAAAAAAAGGATTAGGAGAGAGAAAGTGGGAGGAAGATATGAATGTTGACGATAGAATGTAAAGCATTCTTAACCAAAGCAGTTCTATTTAATATTGTTTAAGGATTCAATGCCATCTATAACTTTGTATCTTTGATATTATTTAAATGATTCAATGACATTTATAACCTTGTATCTTTAAAACTGCACATATTCTCTTTATTATCAGTAGTGACTTGACCTATATCTCACCTTTTTTCATGATTTAAACTTATGACTGAACATCACCAAATAGAGGAAAGTCTACTTCAAGTTTCACACACTGACATTTATAGATATTTTCTTCCTTTTGGTCAATGTCTGCATGTTTTGAGTTAGTTTACGTATTATATTTGACGAACTTTGAAATGCTGTGATCATGAATGTTCAGATCAAGAGCTGCAAGTAAAGCTCATGCTGATGGGGGAAAGAAGAAGCATCGGACACGTGAACGTGCTGTAAAAGCTTTTCCTGCTCCTGAAGCCAATGCTGAACTTCAAACCAATATTGATGTATGTTAAACGAATTACTTCCACCTTTAATCATAAATAAATACATGTTTGATGCACTGGTTTATGAAGTCCCACAATATATGTGCTTTTAGATTATTATATCTTCTAAAAATGCATAATTAATTAAATTATATGTGCTTTGCTATGATTTCATGTTTAACAGAGAAGGCGTCTAATAACTCATGCTAATGCTAAGAGCAAGAGTGAAAAGTTCCCTCCACCACATGAAGATGGACAACTCGGCTTTACTTTGGGAGCGTCGAATCATATCAATCCAGATTCAGTTCCTACTGACGTCCAGTTTTCATATACATTTTCAAAGGAACCATTCCATGCTTGGTCTGGTCCCATTGGTAATCCGAATAGCAATGGTGTCGCGAAGCGGAAGAAAAACACTGCAAATGATGCATTGGATTTATCAAAACCATATAAAGGATCCCTCAAGGATAAGGGTAAAGGAAAGAAAATCATAGCTTAAATATTTAGTACTTTCTTATAGAGTCAAATTATGAATGATCTGTCACTGCTGCCTCATTTTTTGGTGCTGGAGTACAACTGCTGCCTAATATGCTTCTAAAAATATATCCTGCTTCCCAAGTGAAGTTGGTTCCTTCTTATCAAAGTGTAAACCCATTTTTAAACCTTCATTTTTTTTCATAGTTTTAGTTTTTTGGTTTTCATATTGATATTACTTTTTTTTTGGAAGAAGGGCTTTGTTGAGTTTGTTGGTATGATAGAGAATTTTACTGACTATGATGTAGATTGTGATTTTTTTTAATACTCTTGTGTCAATATCCGTATTCTGTTTGATTTGTTGAAAATTACTATAAATTTAAGTTGATGTTGTGGTCCTCGTTTGTTCTATTTTTTTTCCTGGTATCAGTATCACCTCAATTAAGTTCTCATTTTCATCCTATTTTACTCGTAAAATAACCCCTCTGCTATAACAAGTCACTTCTCACTTGTGGTTCATTTTTTTTTGGGTCTACAAAATACCCCCACCTCTCCTCTTTTAAGAGTGTTGGTTTTTTTGACAACTCAATTTATAACTAGCAGCTTATACAGAATAGAAATGATTTTCAAAATTACACTATAAACGATTTATTAATAATTTTGAAAAAAAATGCAAGAATAATGATAATTATAAGGTTATGAGGGCACCAACTTTTTGGTTTGCCCAGGGCACACAAAATCTAAGGACCGACCCTGGCAGGGGTAAGTTGTTAGTGAGTTCATAAGATAAAGAATCGGAATTTTTGTGGTTCACCTTTGAAGTTCGCCACATGGACAATACATTTAGGAATGAGTTCTTTAGAAGCAACCATTCATAGCAAAAAGTAGACATAAAAATAAATAAAAAATTACTAGACAAAACGAGGTATTTCAACAAATCTAAATTATGGGATATAAGAGAGATGAGTTGTGGGTCCCAATTTGAGTTCTTGAGAGAGTTCACCATTGGAGGAAAAATAAGTTAATGCTCAAAAGTGATGTGGATTGTGGAACCCACTTAATATATATACTTAAATGACACCATCGGTCCGTGTTGTTATCTTGTCCCAACAGAGTTTGTTCCACATCGAAGATTCGAATCGGAAACCTTGTGGTGGGATCCAAACCAAGTTAACCATCGAACCACTTGTTTATGGTCAATTTATTTTAAAATTTAATAAAAACCAACTATTTATATAGAGTCTATGTTTGTTACTCCATTCGTTCCCGATCTTTAGTACTTTTGGCTTCTTACACACAAATTAAGGTACCATTAATTTGTGTCAGTTAAGTATTAAAATATCCCATTTGTCGTTGTCTTGGAATCGATGAATTCACAATAAAAGAGTTTTGAGACAATTAAGTCACACTTTGGAACTATAAATGACTCAATAAATATAAATGGTATATTCACAAAAAAGTTGATAAATTGTACATTTGGTTTTTAAACGTACCATTGTTTTGGAACAAAAATAAAAGGCCAAAAGTATCAAACTTCAGTATCGAAGGGAGTAATAAATTATGGAATTTTTGTGAATCAATTCAATACATAAATTATGAATTACATCCAATAAAAAAATAAATAAATTATAAATTGCATAAAAAAATAGCTTAACTCCCTAGAAACCACGCGTTCTCTAATTTTGATGAGGAAACACGGTAGTTTAACCCTATTGCAAATTACAAAGTAGCTATTCGGTTAGCCTTCTTCTTCCTTCGACCAGAGAAATGGATTACCAAAATTAGGGTTCCATCCACACTATATGAATCCCTATATTTCGTAGTTCTAAAAAGCAATTAGCGTTATCCTTCTGCAAGTTAGAGAGATTTGGTTACAAATTTAGGTTTCCATTATCAGGGTTCGTGTCTTTGACGGAAAATTTTGCTACGACAATAGCAGGTATTAAAACTTTATTTCATGCATCAACCCTAGTTTATACAATATTTCGCCGCCAAGGTTGGTAAGATATAATCGACTCGTATTTTATTCTCAGGGTTGATGCTCAAAATCACCTCCAACACACAATACTCTTCCTTGTACTCGTTTTTGGTAAATTAATAGAAAGCTTGTTAGTTAAGTTTAATTAACAATATAGTCTATTTGTTTTGTATGACAATAATATAGTCTCTTTGTTGATAAAGTATAGTATATTGTATTCAACTATAGGCCAAAGAACCCAGAGCGCAGGGTTTAGCGGTTGAGGCTGAACCTCCCTTAACCAAGGGCCGGGGTTCGATCCCCGCCTTGGGTACAGAGCAGCGTTAAAACTCTGGGCCAGTTGTCCTGCCCCTCGAGGTACCTACAATGAGCGAGGGATTAGTCACTGCTGTCCGTGCGGTGGATACCCAGGTTTACCCAAAAAAACTATAGGCCAAAGAATAATTACATTGTCTTAAAGCTTGGCTTTATATTTTAGTCCTCCCCATTTTTGGATCGTCTTCCTATGTTAACTATAATCTTAATACGGGCAACACAGTTTAAGTGCAAGTCGTTATGTTTTTTTTGACAATTCAAGTCATTATGTTTATAGTCTCTTTGTTGGTCAAGTATATATTGTACTAGTATGTAACCCGAGCCTTGCACGGGTGTAATTTGTGTTTCGAAAAATCATTAAAATTTAGTATGTAATAATTTTTGTGTATTGTGTTTAATAAGAAATTTTAAAAATTAATCATATAAAAGGCTAGCCTAATAATATACTATTGGAATTTGTTAGTAAAGCATGCAAAAGTAAAGAGTTTAATATAAATTTTTCTTAATAGCCATAAGAAGTTATAATAGAGTCTTATAATAAGGGATGGTTTTGTTTAGTACTTTTTTGGATGTTCCCATTTGTACAAAGGAGTGACTATTATGTACTGGTGAGATATGGTCAAGTTAGACGTAGTGACAAATAGAAACGCAGACACAAGACCAATATTCATATTCAGGTTTCAACTTATTTTTTTGTTACCGTGTTATTTGTGTGTAGTAGACAACGGGTTTCTTAGAGACATTTCTGCATTTGGGTATATGGTTGGCCACGTGTATACGTGACTTTGTCGGCCCGTCTTGTTATCTTGTCCCAACAGAGTTTGTTCCACATCGAAGATTCGAATCAGAAACCTTGTGGTGGGATCCAAACCAAGCTAACGATCGAACCACTTGTTTGCGGTCAATTTATTTTAAAATTTAATAAAAACTAACTATTTATATTGAGTCTATGTTTGTTACTCCATTCGTTCCCGATCATTAGTACTTTTGTCTTCTTACACACAAATTAAGGTACCATTAATTTGTGTCAGTTAAGTATTAAAATATCTCATTTGTAGTTGTCTTGGAATCAATGAAGTCACAATAAAAGAGTCTTGAGACAATTAAGTCACACTTTGGAACTATAAATGACTCAATAAATATAAATGGTATATTCACAAAAAAGTTGGTGAATTGTACATTTGGTTTTTAAAAGTACCATTGTTTTGGAACAAAAATAAAAGGCCAAAAGTACCAAAGTTCCGTATCGAAGGGAGTAATGAATTATGGAATTTTTGTGAATCAATTCAATACATAAATTATGAATTACATCCAATAAAAAAATTATAAATTGCATAAAAAAATAGCTTAACTCCCTAGAAACCACGCGTTCTCTAATTTTGATGAGGAAACACAGTAGTTTAACCCTATTGCAAATTACAAAGTGGCTATTCAGTTAGCCTTCTTCTTTCTTCGACCAGAGAAATGGACTACCAAAATTAGGGTTCCATCCACACTATATGAATCCCTATATTTCGTAGTTCTAAAAAGCAATTAGCGTTATCCTTCCGCAAGTTAGAGAGATTTGGTTACAAATTTAGGTTTCCATTATCAGGGTTCGTGTCTTTGACGGCAAATTTCGCTACGACAATACCAAGTACTAAAACTTTATTTCATGCATACCCTAGTTTATGCAATATTTCGCCGCCAAGGTTGGTAAGATATAATTGATAACTCATACTTCTATGAGTTATTTATGCTCTTATTACTTAAATAAATGCAAATTCTCAAGTAATATTCCTGCTTTATTTAGTAAATATTGGTTATTTAGAGAAAAGAATGGTTAGGAGTTAATTTGTTATCATTTGGCACATATGGTGCCTTTGTGAATATTTTAATGCCTTTGTTCAGTGTTACGGCATGAAGCACTATAGCGCTATATGACGGTTGGCCAGCTGGAGATCAAAAAGAAAAGTTACATTTTGGAGCCTCACTCTTTATGTCAAATCAGAGCTTCATTTCTCTGCGCCTAGGACTGACGCGGCTGCCAACCATTGGCTAGTGTGGACATTTGTCCACTTGTTGTTGGAAGATCACTTTTGATAGGTGGGAAATGTCTTGTCTACTTTTTGGAAAGCTACTTTTTGAGAAATGAAGAAATATATCTCACTTCTTCTTTCATAACACACACACACATTTGAGACTTGGAGAGTTTTTAGAGGGAAAAACTTGACACCATTTCCTTTCATTAATCCTCCACTTCAAGCTTTTGTTTTTCAAGTGAAGATCATCATTTCTTACGTTGTGTAGCTGTGCTATAGCGTCATCTACCCGTCTAATGAGAAGGAGTCCACGTAGCGTAGTGTATCTTTTGCAACCGTATCTCTTCTTTTCATTTTTGGTATTATGAACATTTTGGTTTGTATTGTGTTGATGATGCTCACCATGAGCTAAACACTTAGTAGTTGGATTGGTTAGAGCTTTGTAATGACTCTTTAGTATTGTTAATATAATATTGTGATGTTTGCGTTTCAATCTTTGTGCGTTAATGCTTTCAAACTTATATTGGGATTGGCCAACTGAAATGAGTATATTCGTAGGTACAGACATGGTCTACGATTCTAACTCAAAGGTTGATATGAACGAAAGGTTGTTTAAAGACATTTAAACAACTTTTGCTTAACTCTAGATATAGGGGAGCAGTAGTTCATAAGGTGAACACTGTGGGTTCTTCATTATACAATGGTGGACTTATTTAGAACTTAGAAAAAAGAGTCTTGTAACAAAACCCTGGCGTCAGTGACTGAAAAACACAACATCATATGCTACAACACTTAGTGTTATAGCGTCCAATGTCATAGCGCCTTACTTTTGAGAAATTATTTAGCAAAGAGCAGTCCAACTCATTTTATCAAATACTTGAACTTCTTTACTGTTTTCACATAACTTACTTAATTTTTATGTCCAAAACATATTGCTTTTATTCTGCTCACTTCACTAGTGTGTTAACTAATTAAACTTTAAAATTAACATCAATCACTTTGGGTACGATCTCTACTTTATCATTATATTAGTTGTTGTGATTGTGTACACTTGCACAACTACTTTTCGCACAACTATAATCGACTCATATTTTATTCTACCTCCAACACACAATACTCTTCCTTGTACTCGTTTTCGGTAAATTAATAGAAAGCTTGTTAGTTGAGTTTAATTAACAATATAGTCTCTTTGTTTTTTATGACAATATTATAGTCTCTTTGTTGATAAAGTATAGTATATTGTATTCTGATCAAAAAAAGTATAGTATATTGTATTCAACTATAGGCCAAAGAATAATTACATTGTCTTTAAGTTTGGCTTTATATTTTAGTCCTCCCCATTTTTGGATCGTATTCCTATGTTAACTATAATCTTAATACGGGCAACACAGTTTAAGTGCAAGTCGTTATGTTTTTTTGACAATTCAAGTCATTATGTTTATAGTCTCTTTGTTGGTCAAGTATATATTGTACTAGTATGTAACCCGTGCAAGGCACGGGTGTAATTTGTGTTTCGAAAAATCATTAAAATTTAATTTGTAATAATTTTTGTGTATTGTGTTTAATAAGAAATTTTAAAAATTAATCATATAAAATGTTAGCCTAATAATATACTATTGGAATTTTTTAGTAAAGCATGCAAAAGTAAAGAGTTTAATAGAAAATTTTCTTAATAGCCATAAGAAGTTATAATGGAGTCTTATAATAAGGGATGGTTTTGTTTAGTACTTTTTTGGATGTTCCCATTTGTACAAAGGAGTGAGTATTATGTACCGGTGAGATATGCTCAAGTTAGACGTAATGACAAATAGAAACGTACACACAAGACCAATGTTCATATTCAGGTTTCAACTTATTTTGTTGTTACCGTGTTATTAGTGAGTAGTAGACAACGGGCTTCTCAGAGACATTTCTGCATCTGGGTATATGGTTGGCCACGTGTATACGTGACTTTGTTGGTCCGTGTTGTTATCTTGTCCTAACAGAGTTTGTTCACATCGAAGATTCGAATCGGAAACCTTGTGGTGGGATCCAAACCAAGTTAACGATCGAACCACTTGTTTGTGGTCAATTTATTTTAAAATTGAATAAAACCCAACTATTTTAATAGAGTCTATGTTTGTTACTCCATTCGTTCCCGATATTAAGTACTTTTGTAAAACTTCTTACACACAAATTAAGGTACCATTAATTTGTGTCAGTTAAGTATTAAAATATCCCATTTGTAGTTGTCTTAGAATCGATGAAGTCACAATAAAAGAGTCTTGAGACAATTAAGTCACACTTTGGAACTATAAATGACTCAATAAATATAAAGGGTATATTCACAAAAAAGTTGGTGAATTGTGTAACGCCCCAAAAACATTAATTGGCTAGTTATTTAATTAATGGATTAGGAATCAAATTGCAGAAAAATATTAACGTAATAATATATTATTTATGGGCCTATTTTAAGGTTAGAAGTAGTAAAATTGGGGGTGTGGAGAGAAGCTGTGTTGTTAGTCGAATTAAACAAAGAAAAGCCCATAATATCTAAATTGCTAGGGAGTGGTGGAAACAATTGAAAGGGAGTGTAAATAGGGCCCATTATCCGCTAAGTGGCCCAAGTTCAGTTAGTAAATCATAGGAGTCTTAGTAGAAGCCCTCACTTTTGCAAAATCAAAAAGAAATCGAAGGTGAGAAGAGTGAGGGTGAGGGCGCGACGTGTTCTAGGGCAAGGGAAGGGGGTTTCGCGTGGAGCTTCAAGGAGAGGGGAGCTTGGATTGGTGATTTTTGGTGGCTTGCTAGAAGTCTTGTTGAATCCTTCAATTTCTAAAGGTTAGGGGGCTCTCTTACATTCTTAATAACCTATAAGATTAGTACTCATATGAGTTAGGTTTTAGGGTGTTTAATTGATTGAATTGATGTGTTGTTTTGGTGTTTATGTTATGTTGAAATTCAATTGTTGAATCTATGCTGTTTGATGATGAACCTATGTTGTTGGTGTTGATTCTATGTTAATCGGTGTTAAGGTGAATATGAAACTAAGTATGCATATAAGGTGTTTGTTGTATTAACTCAATAAAATTGAAGATGAAAATATAATGAATGTTAGGTGCTTGACGAATTGTATAAATGATTTGGAGTTGGAAAATGGTGTTTGAAGGAATGGTAGCATCGTGTGTCAAAGGTGTTGTATGCGAGTTGTATGCGTATGGTGTGTCTTGGAGGGGCGCCACATTGTGGCTTGCCCTTGTGCTTGGTGCGTGTGGTGTGTTGTGTGTCTTGGTTGTTGGTTAGGCGTGTGACATGTTGCTTGATTTAGTGTGTGTGTGTGTGTGTGTGCTAGGTGGGTGGGCGCCAAAACATGGCTGCCTCATGCGCGTGTGCGTTGCCATTTTAAAGTTGCTGTTACTGTTTTTTTTAAAGCTGCTGTTACAGTGAATAAAATGTTGCTGTTTTTCACAAGTAATGCTGCTGTTACAGTGAATAAAATGTTGCTGTTTTTCACAAATAATGCTGCTGTTACAGTGAATAAAATGTTACTGTTTTTCACAAATAATGCTGCTGTTACAGTGAATAAAATGTTGCTGTTTTTCACAAAAAAATGCTGCTGTTACAGTGAATAAAATGTTGCTGTTTTTCACAAAAAATGCTGCTGTTGCAGTGAATAAAATGTTGCTGTTTTTCACAAATAATGCTGCTGTTACAGTGAATAAAATGTTGCTGTTTTTCACAAATAATGCTGCTGTTACAGTGAATAAAATGTTGCTGTTTTTCACAAATAATGCTGCTGTTACAGTGAATAAAATGTTGCTGTTTTCACAAAAAATGCTGCTGTTACAGTGAATAAAATGTTGCTGTTTTTCACAAATAATGCTGCTGTTACAGTGAATAAAATGTTGCTGTTGCTGCTGTTTTTATGTTGTTGTCCCTGTTTTATGTTGCCTCATTATGGTGTTGTTTTAGTCCTTTTGTGGCAATTTAATCCATAATTACTTGGTGAATGGTGTAATTGGTGTGCTAGCCTTAGAGCTATAAATGGAGTTGTATTAATGGTGACATATAATATATAAAATGGCGAGTAAATTATTGGTGAGTGGTCTATGACCTTTCTTTTAGTGTTGGTGAGTTAATCAAATTATTGGTGAGCATGCTATTGCATTGTTGTGGTGATTTTGGTGTGTATGGTGCATTGTTCATGGCGTCACATAATCATGTGCATTTATTGGTGAGCAGAAGGCTTCGGCCTTATGATAAATGATTGGTGAGCAGAAGGCTTCGGCCTTACTTTGGTGAGTGCCCTCAAGGCAAGTTATTGGTGATGATGGATCCACATGCATATGCCCTAGGAGTTGGGTTGCATTGCATGCGCTATTCATATTTTCGGTGTTGTCTTTTGATTGATGTAAAGTAATGGTGTATGTTAGTATTGCGGTGATTTGGTGTTGTTAGTTGCCTTCTCTGATATGATGTTGATCTTATTTGTTATTATTTATGTAAAGAGACTCACCCTACTGCTTTTATGTTGCTTCTCATGTCGGCAACGTGCAGGTGACAGCGAGTGAAGGTTACCTAGTACCTTCTTCTAGTTGGTTGAGTCTGGCTCTGATACGTAGCACCGGGGGGCGTCTTAGTTTACTCATTTTTATTTAATTGATGTTATTAAACTATTTACTTGGTGATGTGACCTAATACGTTGAGACTTGGTGTTTTCCGCTGCGATGGTTTTTATTTTTATGTTGACGTAAGCTAAACGGGATATTTATGTTGACTCTGGTGCTATGTATTCACGCACTTTATGACTTTATGAATTATTTTTGGAGTTATTATGCGTTGTTGTTTTTTAAAATGTGGCACCCTCTTGCGGTTGCACTGAAGGGTTTTTGGAAACTCTGATTTCAAATTGATTAAATAGTAGTTATTAGAAGGGGGTGTTACAAATTGTACATTTGGTTTTTAAAAATACCATTGTTTTGGAACAAAATAAAAGGCCAAAAGTACCAAAGTTCAGTATCGAAGGGAGTAATAAATTATGGAATTTTTGTGAATCAATTCAATACATAAATTATGAATTACCTCCAATAAATAAATAAATAAATAAATTATAAATTGCATAAAAAAATTTCTTAACTCCCTAGAAACCACGCGTTCTCTAATTTTGATTCGGAAACACGGTAGTTTAACCCTATTACAAATTGCAAAGTGGCTATATTCAGTTTGCCTTCTTCTTCCTTCAACCAGAGAAATGGATTACCAAAATTAGGGTTCCATCCACACTATATGAATCCCTATATTTTGTAGTTCTAAAAAGCAATTAGGGTTATCCTTCCGCAAGTTAGAGAGATTTGGTTACAAATTTAGGTGTCCATTATCAGGGTTCGTGTCTTTGACGGCAAATTTCGCTACGACAATACCAGGTATTAAAACTTTATTTCATGCATCAACCCTAGTTTAAGCAATATTTCGCCGCCAAGGTTGGTAAGATATAATCGACTCATATTTTATTCTCCGAGTTGCTGCTCAAAATCACCTCCAACACACAATACCCTTCCTTGTACTCGTTTTCGGTAAATTAATAGAAAGCTTGTTAGTTCAGTTTAATTAACAATATAGTCTCTTTGTTTTTTATGACAATAATATAGTCTCTTTGTTGATAAAATATAGTATATTGTATTCTGATCAAAAAAAGTATAGTATATTGTATTCCACTATAGGCAAAGAATAATTACATTGTCTTCAAGTTTGGCTTTATATTTTAGTCCTCCCCATTTTTGGACCGTTTTCCTATGTTAACTATAATCTTAATACGGGCAACACAGTTTAAGTGCAAGTCGTTATGGTTTTTTGACAATTCAAGTCATTATGTTTATAGTCTCTTTGTTGGTCAAGTATATATTGTACTAGTATGTAACCCGTGCCTTGCACGGGTGTAATTTGTGTTTCGAAAAATCATTAAAATTTAATTTGTAATAATTTTTGTGTATTCTGTTTAATAAGAAATTTTAAAAATTAATCCTATAAAATGTTAGTTGTAACACCCCGGTATTTCTAACAAGTAGGAATACCTAAGTGTTTTAATTGTAGCACATCAGAGATACAATTTCCTGTTTAGATATTGAACCCCAATATAAATTTTTCGCTGAATTATACCAAAACATTTTTAAACACGGTTAAAACCACAACGGTTCCCTGACCATCAACATCAGCTACTTTTAGTGTTCAATATCATACAAGAAAGCGCGGAAATAATTACATAACTTTTACAACAGTTAAAGTCATAATGTCGTGATACAAGACAACAAGGGAAACATAAGCTTAATCATAAAAGCTAAGTCCTCGGCAACTCCCCGAGCATAAACCTACTCATGCCCCTTTGATCTCCTCTTTCTCTATTTCTCTGTAAAACAACAACATATAAACAATGAGATACAATCTCAGTGAGTTCTACCGAGACCCCTAACAACGCTCTCGGTTCAATTATGAATCCTATTAAACTTAACACGACATCGACTGCGCGATCGCTAAGCCCCGGTGAACCGTATTATAGGACTTTCTTTCATTCGTGGTTTAATTCATAACCACGTTCATGGGTCGTCACCCACACTCGATATATAATATATATATATATATATATATATATAATCACCCGCATTGGGCCGGCTACTAAACTCGATATAATTCATATATCCACCCGCATTGGGCTGACTCCTATATTCGATATAATATATATCGTGAATCATAGACCGGTTTTCTTTTCGATAAAACATGTCCTCACGCGTGTTCTATTGTTCGGTTTTTCGAAACAATTTATAAGTTCAAAAACAGTCCATTATAGAATTTGAATTGTATATTTGATTAGGCCTTTCAATAAGCTTTCGAACGCACCAGAGAACACCTCAATCGGGTTCCCGAATCAAAAGTTATCGCGAAAACAAAATCAGTAACTTTTGCTGAAAAACTGCACAGCATCGCGACGCGAATAGATTCCGTCGCGACGCGAAAAGTATCAGAAGTTTTCCCTTTCAAAATTTTGTGAAGGGTCGCGACGCGATGAGACGGGTCGCGACGCGATGGTCTGCTGGGAAGTGCATATTTTGCGTTTGTTCGCGAAATCCGCTATTCCGCTCAATTTCAATTCTTGTTCCGATTAAAACAGTCCACACAGCCATGAAAACAGATCCAATCAACATCACACAATCAATCAAATCAATCAAAAACTCAACATGTACGAATTTCGTCAAAAATACGATATATTTCAAAATAACGGTTTTCGACTCAAAATCTTTCGAAATCAATCAACATAAAATTCATTGTAACACGAAATAAACCTAAACGTGAGTAAAACGCACCTATCGTGATGAAAATCACAAAACACCAAGACTTTCCGCAAAATTGCATTTCCGACATAACCACACGAACGTTCCCCGAATCAACTCCACGTTCCGGCGACACCCGTATCCGCTTCCAAAGCTTTCCATTCAACCATGAGGCACCCAAGAACACTATTCATCATCCTTAACCTCTAATTTGCTTCAACACATAAAACCCCAAATTTGAGCTCCATAACCCTACTCAACCAAACTTTGATTTCTCCACCTCAACTTAGCAATCAAGCTCTTGCTTGTGTTTCCCAAGCTTCCAAACTACCTAAAAGAAGATGAAAGCTCCAAAATCTCTCTTTCTTCTCCCTAATTTCGAAAATGGCAACAAGAGGGAGAGTGAGTTGTTTGTGATGATGTTGGTATCAAATGGAAGAGGATAAAATGGTGATCATTTCTTGTGTTGGAAGGATGAAGTTTTGATGAATCTATGATCCCCCTTTTTCCTCTTCTTCCCTCAAACCCATTTCTTTCCTTTCTTTCTTCATTTCCTCTCTTTTCTTCTTTTCTTCTTTTCTTCTTCTTTTCCTCTTCTCTGTTTCACGCTTCCTTTCTTTCTTTCTTAATTCTCTTTTCTTTCTTTTCTTTCATATATATATATATATATATATATATATATATATATATATATATATATATATATACATATATATACATATATATTTAAGTGGTAATATGGTCAAAGACCATATTGCCCTTATTTCGTTTTATCCGGCTAACGATCTTGAGACAACCAATAATTAACTTTAGCACTCAATAAATTTACCAATCAAGTACTAAATTAATTCAATTGGGTTAACATCCAAATAATTCGATTAATTATTTTGGGGATGTTACATTACACCTCAACTTGAAAGAATTTTGTCCTCAAAATTGAACAAGCATACTTCAAGAGAATAGATACGGATATCGAGTCCGCATATCGTCCTCCCATTCCCAAGTAGCTTCCTCGATGGAAAAACCATCCCAAACCACCTTGACAATGGGGATTGTCTTCGTCCGAAGCGTTTTCTCGCCATGCTCCATGATGTAACTAGGATGAGGTTGGAAAGACAGGTCCGATCGAAGGTCAATCGTCTCAAAATTCAACGGCTGACTCGGATCGGGAATGTACTTTTGCAATTGAGATACATGGAATACATCATGAAGATTGGACAATGGTGGAGGCAAAGCAATACGGTATGTTAGTGGCCCAACCCGCTCGATAATTTGGAAAAGTCCAATATACCGATGACTGAGCTTCTTCGCACGCAATGCCCTACCCGTACCAATCGTTGGTGACAATCTCAAAAATACCTGATCACCAGACTCAAACTCTAACGGCCTTCTTCTTTTATCGGCATAGCTCTTTTGTCTACTCTGGGCATCTTTCATTCTCTCTCTGATTTGTCGGATCTTTTCAGTAGTTTCATGAACCATTTCAGGTCCTAACAATCGGTTCTCGCCGACGTCCCACCAACATAACAGAGTTCTACATTTCCTCCCATACAAAGCTTCAAATGGTGCCATTCCTGTAACGCCCTGAAATAATATAATTAATTATTCAATTAAGTTATTTGAGGGATTACAAAATTATTTAAGTGGAATAATTAAATTAGAATTTGTTTTATTTCAGGAGGTGAGATGAATTAATAAGGGTGGTGTAAAAATGGGCCCAAGTCAATTAGTGACCCAAGCCCATTCCTAAAACCCCAAAACCTAAAATTATTTCTCATTCCCACAAGAAAGAAAGAAACAGCGAACAGAGAGAGTGAGAGGAGAAGGGCAGCCCGCGACAGCCAGCAAGGGAGGAAGAAGAGGATTGTTCATCTTGGCTTTAGGTAATGAGTTTCCTTGATCTTTTCCTTCCATTTTCTTCCTTGTAGTTTCAATCCTTCATTCTCTATTGTTGTTGTTTTCTCCATGGCTTTAGGAAGCCCCACGGTTTGCGATAGAGAGGAGGAGGGGGCTGCTGCGTTTTTTGGTGGCTTGGGTGTGGTTGAGTTCTTCGAATTATCAAGGTTAGGGGGCTCTACTTTATACCTATAATAATGCTTAAGATATGCGATATATGTAGGATAGGTTGTAGGAGTTGGATTGTTGAATGTGTGTTAATAACTTATTGTTGAATTGAGTTAGTTGAATGGTGGATATTATGCTACTGTTCTGTTGTTATATTGAGTTAATTTGAATGGCTGAATATTGTGTTGATTGCTTGTTGTTATAGTGAATTAGTTGAATTGTTGAATGTGGTGTTGATGCCTTGTTGTTATGTTGAGTTTATGTAGTAAAGCATGTTGAGTGAGGTGAGGATGAGCATGATAAGAATTGTGCCTATAAGTTACTTGATTAATTACCTCAATGAAAAGAATGTAGTTATATGTCGGTTGCGTTGTAATTAATAATTAATCAATCGAATTGGTGTTGAAGCGGTGTGAACTAATTGTTGAAATATTAGATAAAATTGTTGTTAAAGTGTTGAAGTGTGGTGCGTGCTGGTGGTGTTGCGCAGGGGCGCCAAATTGGGCAGCCCCGTGCGGGTGTGTTGTGTGTACTGTGTAGGTGTGTGTAGTTGCGGGGAAGTGTAATTGTAAAAAATTAGATTACTAGCCTAAGGATACAAAGCGGTGTGTACGGAGTTGTAATTATTTGGAGATGTGAAAGCGGTGAGGGACTCCGGTCCAAAGCGGTGTGATAACCTTAAGGCCTATATGTTGATGATATTAAATTGAGAAATAAAAAGCGGTGAGTTTAATAGTTATCGTAGTGCATTGTCATAGTGTCTCATGACTCATGTGCATAAAGCGGTGTGTGGGCTTCGGCCAAAGCGGTGTGGTGGCTTCGGCCAAAGCGGTGAGTGCCCTCAAGGCATAGTGCAGTGATGAAGGATCCTCATGCATGTTGCATACATGCATATATTCATACATATGTTGATAGTGTTTATTGATGGTTATGACTTAAAGGATGAATGTACTGTTTGTTATGAGTGGGTGTTGTTTGCTGCCTTCCTTATTATAACGCTCCTCTTAATTATTATTATTTGTGTAAAGAGACTCACCCTACTGCCTTTGTTGCTTCTTATGTCGGCAACTTGCAGGTAATCGCGAGTGAGGGCAGTCTTGTGCCTTCTACTAGTAGTCGTGTCAGCTCTGATATGTAGCACCAGGGGAAGGGCGTAGTAATACTATTTATTGTTATTTTGATGTGTTAGACTGTTATGGTGATGCACTGAGTATAACTCTAGATTTGAGATCATCCGCTGTGTTGATGAATACTTTATTATGTGCTGTAAACTAAAACAGGTGTTTGTGGGCCCGTCCCTAAACTATCGTGCTATATATCGTGCTATTGACTGTGGACTTCACGTCACTTGATTATAAACTAGTTGATTTTTATAAGCGTTGAAATGTGACACCTTCTTCAATGATTTATATTCTTTTAAAACTCTGATTTTATATACTGATTAATAGTTAATTTAGAAGGGGGTGTTACAATTCCAATACTGGAATGATAACTGTTGTTGTAGGCAAACTCCACTAATGGAAGATGATCCTCCCATTTCTTTCCGTTATCGAGCACAAAAGCCCGAAGCATATCCTCTAAAGTCTGGATAGTTCTCTCTGTCTGACCATCCGTCTGTGGGTGAGAAGCGGTACTAACAAATACCTTAGTCCTCAATGCTTCATTCAAAGCTTTCCAAAATCGAGAAGTGAATTTCGGATCTCGATCCGACACAATACTGGTAGGAACCCCATGTAACCTCACTATGCTCCTCAGATATTCCTCAGCCAACTTAGACACTTTACTGGTTGAACGAACGGGAATGAAATGAGCTGATTTAGTTAACCGTGTTACCAAGTGGCTTCAGTCTCAAGAGGGGGGGGTGAATTGAGATTTAAAACTTTTCAGATTTTTCGAAAACGTTTTTCCCCTTTTCAATGACTTAGATCAATTTTTCGCGCAGGTTAAGTGGAAGCGAAGGAATTAGAATATAAAGCAGTAAAGCGGTATAACAGTAAAGCAGAAAAGCAGTAAAGCACGCAGAGATTTATCCTGGTTCGGTCACCTCCTAGTGACCTACGTCCAGTCCTCACACCCTTGTGAGATTTTCCACTAACCAAAACAACAAGGCTTACAGGTGCCTTGGAAAACCTTTACAGACTCAGGCACTCTCCTCCTAGGATACCCCACCTATGGAGAGCCCTCAAATCTATTACAACAATAACACGAGATACCCCACCCCTGTTACAATCAACTGCCCTAGAAAGATACCCCACTTCCTAGTACATGCAGCTACCCTAGAGAGATACCCCACTCCCTAGAACAAATCACAAACAATTAAATAATAACAAATGTAAATACAGAAATACCTCTTAACGTAGGCAGATTACACAATTTGAAGAACGCAACCCCAACTAACTCTTAGCAAAAGATCAGCTCTTGACGGACCGGCGGTGCGAGAAGAACACAAATAAAATATAAGAGTTTTTCAGAAAGTGATAGATCGTGAAGATGGGTTGTACAAAATGAAGACTATGAAGTGCCTATTTATAGGCTATGAGAAAAAGAAGTTTACGTTAAAAATAATGTAAGAATCGATTATATGTTAAAATGTATTGGATCTGGGAATCGATTCTTATGTATGACTTCTTTTAAGTGAGAATCGATTTTTCTTTATTTGAGAGAGTGTAACAATCGATTCTTATGATTCAGGAGGGCTAGGAATCGATTTCATGCTTAGTGGAATAATGTATGAATCGATTCTTGGCTTTCCTGAGATGTGTAGGAATCGATTCTTTTGCTAAGTGAAAAATAGTGTGAATCGATTCTTTCCTTTTTGAAAAATACTTGTGAATCGATTATGCACTTTGGTGAAAATAATATGAATCGATTCTTTCCTTTTAAAGACACTTGAGAATCGATTTATATGCTTAGTATAAAATAGTTTGAACCGATTCTTCCTTTTTAGAAATACTTAGGAATCGATTTGCATACTTAGTGAAACTAGTATGAATCGATTCTTAGCTTTTGTATTGACCTGAAAATCGATTTTGATATATAGAATAAAAGAGAGAAAATCGATTTTATGCTTTTCAAAAATGCTTCTTGTGTTTACGTGTGCATGCCTGCATTTTGAAAACTTGTGTGAGTGTGTGAGACTTTGAGAGACGAGCTGACCTTCGGAAGAGCTTACACTTTTTCCTAAGACACACCCAAACCCTAAGGACTACCCTTATATTTAAGGACTACCCTTAAACTTGAATCTTCAATTCTTGGCTTGTTTGTCTTGGATTGATTTTGACGTTTAGTCACTTTTATTGACTTTGACCGTCAACTTTACCTTTGTCTTTTTCATCATCAAAACTAATCCTGCAATATTAGATAACCTGCAACACAGGTATCCACAAACCGATCCACAACTACCCAATTGGAGTCGTTACCGGCTTGGGACCTTGGCAATGCCATAACAAAATCCATGGAAATGTCTTCTCATTTCCACACTGGCACCTTCAGTGGCCGCAACAGACCAGCAGGCTTCTGATGCTCCACCTTAACTCTTTGACAAGTTAGGTATCGAGATACAAATTCCGCAATCTCTAATTTCATCCCATGCCACCAGTACATCTGTTTCAAATCTCTATACATCTTGGTGGATCCAGGATGTACAGAATATAGACTTCGGTGTGCTTCCTCTAACACTTGCCTTTTTATATCTTCATCATCAAGCACACAAATTCTACCGTTGAAGCAAATAACCCCATCACTATCTTCGGTAAAATCTGGCAACATTTTCTGTGATTGCAACTTCACATCATTTTCCCGTGCTAAGCGAATAGAATCTCTTAAGGAACTAGAGATCCTTATTTGACTCAACACTAATCGGTTCCTTCTTTGCTTTACATTCAAATTCAAGTCTCTAAAAGACTCTAACAATTCCATTTCATGCATCATTAACTCTGCCATGTGAATGGATTTCCTACTCAGCGCATCAGCTACCACATTGGCCTTTTCTGGATGATACTTCAACTCGAAGTCATAATCCTTTAGAAATTCTACCCATCTTGTTTTTGACTAGCAACACCGGAGCACCCCATGGAGAAGCACTTGATCGGATGAACTTTTTAGATATCAACTCTTCAAGTTGGGATTTCAATTCCTTTAACTCTAAAGGAGACATTCGATAAGGGGCAATAGATATTGATCCTGTACCAGGAACCAATTCTATAGAAAACTCTACCTCTCAATCAGGAGGTACAGAAGAAACTTCATCCGGAAAAACATCCAAAAACTCATTCACAACTTGAACAGATGTCAAATCTAAACCAGTTTCAATGGATGCAGACAACTTGAACATAAGCTTCTGCACCTTGGAATAATGGCTGGCTTGCTGAGGTGAAAGAGATAACTGCTTCAGAATTGGTCTTTGTCAATTCAACAGATTCAGAGGCAAGACTGATGGTCCGATTGGCACAGTCGATTGTAACGTGATTTGCAGTCATCCAATTCATACCCAAGACGATGTCCATACTTCTCATAGGCAAACAAATAAATTATACAACAAAATTCCTGTCTCCTATGACAAGTAGACAATTTTGACACAATGATTGGGTCTGGACACGACCATTTGCAGCAGTTAAGATAGTTATCGGCTCGGATAGCGGTGACAACGCTAGTCCCAACCGATTCACACATGATTGAGCTATAAAACAGTGGGTTGCACCAGAATCATATAATATACTGACAGAGTTATTGAAAAGAGATCCCATACTCCTAAGTAAATTGTCCGCAGGTGTGACTGTCTTGGCATCTAAAGTGTTGTTCGCCCGTGTGTTGGAGCAGCTTGAGCTTCCTTGAAACTCTTCCTTGTTGGGCACTCTTTACCATAGTGACCCCCTACATTACTATAATAGCACCGATTAGATCTTTTCTTACAATCACCACTGTGATGCTTTCCACAGTTAGGACATCTTCTGACCTTTGAAGAATCGAATAATTGCACCTGCATTTCCTTTGATGAAATTATCTTAGGACTTTGTATTCAGAGTTGATAATTCAACTACCTTCTTTCCTTTCCAGTACTCTCTTTGAGATCATCCTCGGCGACATAGGCTGGTTGCACTAAGGCAGCATAATTGGTGAGAGTATAAGAACTGAGACCCTGAGTCAGGATCAATGTCTCTTAGCAACACAAATATAATTACAAGAAGGATGATCAAGGAATCGACTCAACCCTAAACTAAGTTCGACTAGGTCGAACCGCTCTGATACCAACTGTAACACCCCGGTATTTCTAACAAGTAGGAATACCTAAGTGTACCAACTGTAACACATCAGAGATATAATTTCCTGTTTAGATATTGAACCCCACTATAAATTTTTCGCTGAATTATACCAAAAGTTTTAAACACGGTTAAAACCACAACGGTTCCCTGACCATCAACATCAGCTACTTTTAGTGTTCAATATCATACAAGAAATCACGGAAATAAGTACATAACTTTTACAACAGTTAAAGTCATAATGTCGTGATACAAGACAACAAGGGAAACATAAGCTTAATCATAAAAGCTAAGTCTTCGGCAACTCCCCGAGCATAAACCCACTCATGCCCCTTTGATCTCCTCTTTCCCTGTTTCTCTGAAAAACAACAACATATAAACAATGAGATACAATCTCAGTGAGTTCTACCGAGACCCCTAACAACGCTCTCGGTTCAATTATGAATCCTGTTAAACTTAACACGACACCGACTGCGCGAACGCTAAGCCCCGGTGAACCGTATTATAGGACTTTCTTTCATTCGTGGTTTAATTCATAACCATGTGCATTATCAATCAACACGACGCCGATTGCGCGAATGCTAAACCCCAGTTAACGTGTTATAATTCAGTACGACACCGACTGCGCGAACGCTAAAACCCGGTGAACCCCCTTACCAATAGTACTTTCCCTAATGGTATACGTGCCTATGCTTAAGGATCATGACTTCCCCGCATAGTATGTTAACCTCGTGGGTCGTCACCCACACTCGATATAATATATATATATATATATATATATATATATATATATATATATATATATATATATATCCACCCGCATTGCGCCTGCTACTAAACTCGATATAATTCATATATCCACCCGCGTTGGGCTGACTCCTATATTCGATATAATATATATCGTGAATCATAGACCGATTTTCTTTTCGATAAAACATGTCCTCACGCGTGTTCTATTGTTCGGTTTTTCGAAACAATTTATAACTTCAAAAACAGTCCATTATACAATTTGAATTGTATATTTGATTAGGCCTTTCAATAAGCTTTCAAACGCACCTGAGAACACCTCAATCGGGTTCCCGAATCAAAAGTTATCGCGAAAACAGAATCAGTAACTTTTGCTGAAAAACTGCACAGCATCGCGACGTGAACAGGTTTCTTCGCGACGCGAAAAGTATCAGAAGATTTCCCTTTCAAAATTTTGTGAAGGGTCGCGAGGCGATGGTCTGCTGGGAGGTGCAGATTTTTTGGTTTTTCGCGAAATCCACTATTCCGCTCAATTCCAATTCTTGTTACGATTAAAACAGTCCACATAGCCATGAAAACAGATCCAATCAACATCACACAATCAATCAAACTAATCAAAAACTCAACATGTACAAATTTCGTCAAAAATACGATATATTTCAAAATAACGGTTTTCGACTCAAAATCTTTCTAAATCAATCAACATAAAATTCATTGTAACACGAAATAAACCTAAACGTGAGTAAAACTCGTCTATCGTGATGAAAATCACAAAACACCGAGACTTTCCGCAAAATTTCATTTCCGACATAACCACACGAACGTTCCCCGAATCAACTCCACGTTCCGGCGACACCCGTATCCGCTTCCAAAGCTTTCCATTCAACCATGAGGCACCCAAGAACACTATTCATCATCCCTAACCTCTAATTTGCTTCAACACATAAAACCCCAAATTTGAGCTCCATAACCCTACTCAACCAAACTTTGATTTCTCCACCTCAACTTAGCAATCAAGCTCTTGCTTGTGTTTCCCAAGCTTCCAAACTACCTAAAAGAAGATGAAAGCTCCAAAATCTCTCTTTCTTCTCCCTAATTTCGAAAATGGCAACAAGAGGGAGAGTGAGTTGTTTGTGATGATGTTGGTATCAAATGGAAGGGGATAAAATGGTGATCATTTCTTGTGTTGGAAGGATGAAGTTTTGATGAATCTATGATCCCCCTTTTTCCTCTTCTTCCCTCAAACCCATTTCTTTTCTTTCTTTCTTCATTTCCTCTCTTTTCTTCTTTTCTTCTTTTCTTCTTCTTTTCCTCTTCTCTGTTTCACTCTTCCTTTCTTTCTTTCTTAATTCTCTTTTCTTTCTTTTCTTTCATATATATATATATATATATATATATACACATATATATTTAAGTGGTAATATGGGCAAAGACCATATTGCCCTTATCTCGTTTTATCTGGCTAACAATCCTGAGACAACCAAGAATCAACTTTAGCACTCAATAAATTTACTAATCAAGTACTAAATTAATTCAATTGGGTTAACATCCAAATAATTCGATTAATTATTTTGGGGATGTTACGTTAGTCTAATAATATACTATTGGAATTTGTTTGTAAGGCATGCAAAAGTAAAGAGTTTAATAGAAATATTTCTTAATAGCCATAAGAAGTTCTAATAGATTCTTATAATAAGGGATGGTTTTGTTTAGTACTTTTTTGGATGTTCCCATTTGTACAAAGGAGTGAGTATTATGTACTGGTGAGATATGGTCAAGTTAGACGTAATGACAAATAGATACGCACACAAGACCAATGGTCATATTCAGGTTTCAACTTATTTTTTTGTTACCGAGTTATTAGTGTGTAGTAGACAACAGGTTTCTCAGAGACATTTATGCATTTGGGTATATGGTTGGCCACGTGTATACGTGACTGTCGGTCCGTGTTGTTATCTTGTCCCAACAGAGTTTGTTCCACATCTAAGATTCAAATCGGAAACCTTGTGGTGGGATCCAAAACAAGTTAACGATCAAACCACTTGTTTGTGGTCAATTTATTTTAAAATTTAATAAAACCCAACTATTTATATAGAGTGTATAATTGTTACTCCATTTATTCCCGATCTTTAGTACTTTTGGTTTCTTACATACAAATTATGGTATCATTAATTTGTGTCAGTTAAGTATTAAAATATCCCATTTGTAGTTGTCTTGGAATCGATGAAGTCACAATAAAAGAGTCTTGAGACAATTAAGTCACACTTTGGAATTATAAATGACTCAATAAATATAAAGAGTATATTCACACAAAAATTGGTGAATTGTACATTTGGCTTTTAAAAGTACCATTGTTTTGGAACAAAAATAAAAGGCCAAAAGTACCAAAGTTCAGTATCGAAGGGAGTAATAAATTATGGATTTTTTGTGAATCAATTCAATACTTAAATTATGAAATACATCCAATAAAAAAAATAAATAAATTATAAATTGCATAAAAAAAATAGCTTAACTCCCTAGAAACCACGTGTTCTCTAATTTTGATGAGGAAACACAGTAGTTTAACCCTATTGCAAATTACAAAGTGGCTATTCAGTTAGCCTTCTTCTTCCTTCGACCAGAGAAATGGATTACCAAAATTAGGGTTCCATCCACACTATATGAATCCCTCTATTTTATAGTTCTAAAATGCAATTAGCGTTATCCTTCCGCAAGTTAGAGAGATTTGGTTACAAATTTAGGTTTTCATTATCAGGGTTCGTGTCTTTGATGGCAAATTTCGCTACGACAATACCAGGTATTAAAACTTTATTTCATGTATCAACACTAGTTTATGCAATATTTCGCCGCCAAGGTTGGTAGGATATAATCGACTCATATTTTATTTGCAGAGTTGCTGCTGAAAATCACCTCCAACTCACAATACTCTTCCTTGTACTCATTTTCGGTAAATTAATAGAAAGCTTGTAAGTTAAGTTTAATTAACAATATAGTCTCTTTGTTTTTTATGACAATAATATACTCTCTTTGTTGATAAACTATAGTATATTGTATTCTGATCAAAAAAAGTATAGTATATTGTATTCAACTATAGGCCAAAGAATAATTACATTGTCTTTAAGTTTGGCTTTATATTTTAGTCCTCCCCATTTTTGGATCGTATTCCTATGTTAACTATAATCTTAATACAGGCAACACAGTTTAAGTGTAAGTCGTTATGTTTTTTTGACAATTCAAGTCATTATGTTTATAGTCTCTTTGTTGGTCAAGTATATATTGTACTAGTATGTAACCCGTGCCTTGCACGAGTGTAATTTGTGTTTCGAAAAATTATTAAAATTTAATTTGTAATAATTTTTGTGTATTGTGTTTAATAAGAAATTTTAAAAATTAATCATATTAAATGTTAGCCTAATAATATACTATTGGAATTTGTTAGTAAAGCATGCAAAAGTAAAGAGTTTAATAGAAATTTTTCTTAATAACCATAAGAAGTTATAATAGAGTCTTATAATAAGGGATGGTTTTGTTTAGTACCTTTTTATGATGTTCCCATTTGTATAATGGAGTGAGTATTATGTACCGGTGAGATATGGTCAAGTTAGACGTAATGACAAATAGAAACGCACACACAAGACCAATGTTCATATTCAGGTTTCAACTTATTTTTTTGTTACCGTGTTATTAGTGTGTAGTAGACAACGAGTTTCTCAGAGACAACTCTGAATTTGGGTATATGGTTGGCCACGTGTACACGTGACTTTGTCGGTTTGTGTTGTTATCTTGTCCCAATCGAGTTTGTTCCACATCGGAGATTCGAATCGGAAACCTTGTGGTGGGGTCCCAAACCAAATTAACGATCGAACCACTTGTTTGTGGTCAATTTATTTTAAAATTTTATATAACCCAACTATTTATATAGAGTCTATGTTTGTTACTCCATTCGTTCCCGATCTTTAGTACTTTTGACTTCTTACACACAAATTAAGGTACCATTAATTTGTGTCAGTTAAGTATCAAAATATCTCATTTGTAGTTGTCTTGGAATTGATGAAGTCACAATAAAAGAGTCTTGAGACAATTAAGTCACACTTTGGAACTATAAATGACTCAATAAATATAAAGGGTGTATATCCACAAAAAAGTTGGTGATTTGAACATATGGTTTTTAAAAGTAGCATTGTTTTGGAACAAAAATAAAAGGTCAAAAGTACCAAAGTTCAGTATCGAAGGGAGTAAAAAACTATGGAATTTTTGTGAATCAATTCACTACAAAAATTATGAATTACATCCAATAAAAAAATAATCGCCGCCAAGGTTGGTAAGATATAATCGACTCATATTTTATTCTAAGAGTTGCTGCTTAAAATCACCTCCAACACACAATACTCTTCCTTGTACTCATTTTCGGTAAATTAATAGAAAGCTTGTTAGTTAAGTTTAATTAACAATATAGTCTCTTTGTTTTTTATGACAATAATATACTCTCTTTGGTGATAAAGTATAGTATATTGTATTCTGATCAAAAAAAGTATAGTATATTGTAGTCAACTATAGGCCAAAGAATAATTACATTGTCTTTAAGTTTGGCTTTATATTTTAGTCCTCCCCATTTTTGGATCGTATTTCTATGTTAACTATAATCTTAATATGGGCAACACAGTTTAAGTGCAAGTCGTTATGTTTTTTTGACAATTCAAGTCTTATAGTCTCTTTGTTGGTCAAGTATATATTGTATTCAACTATAAACCGAAGAGTAATTACATAGTCTTTAAGTTTCCTAATATAACAATTTTTTTAAATTGTATAGATTAATTTAATAGATTTCACAAACTTTCTGAAGTATTTATTATTTTATATACTTTAAGATCAAATAGAAGGGATCTATATAGGTACAAAATCTAAAATAAGAGGGTCAAATGTCGATACAAGTGTGCCAGTCAAGTGTTTCTAATTACAAAATATGACGAGCAAAACATAGATAGGCAACATTATTTGTTAAGAATTCACTAACTTTTTTTTCAAAATAAAAAAATAACTATTACAATTTTTAAAATATAATACAAGAAATTAACAACATATCTAGAACAAACTACTAACAATTTTCATATTTTAGTAGCATTTTTTAAATGCTGCTTTTGTTTATGTTGAGAGATACAAAATTTAAACCAACGGATATTGGTTTTTTTATGCAATAAAAGTTAGAATGGGGATGGAGCTAGCCCTCGGTGAGGAAGACTTTTGGTTCTAATTATAATTGAATCTACATTTACGTCATCCTCCAGAGTATTAATGAGGGCATCTATTTGAGATATGATACGAGATCCATTTACTCCATTAGACTAATTCTTTGAAGGTTATTTTTCTATATCATTTTTTTGGTGTAACTAACCCATCAGAGTTTAGATATTAAATTATACGAGCAGTATACCCGCCCATACGCACAGATGTTGTCGTGTTATTTTTATTAATAGACTTAGACATAATTTAATTAGTTCGAACACTACATCGTGAAAATTAAGACTAATTTAGAGTAGGTAAACAAAAAGTTTCAAATTGTAATTGAGTTAGTCCGAACATTACCCCGTGAATATTTACCAGCAATATGTAATATTTCCCCTAGAGATTAGAAAACAAAATTGTATTAAAGTTTCAAATATTTCAAATTGTAATATTTCTCGTAGAGACTAAATAAAACTTATTGATAGAGAAAAATGGAATATTAAAAATGAAAAAAACATGTAGATGAAATTGAAATAGATATATTGTTAAAAATAGAAAAATGAGAGAGTTAGACGAAGAAAGATGAGGAGATAGTGAAAAAATGTTTGAGAAAGACTGAAAAAGTTTAAAAAAGTATACGAGAGAGAGTGGAAAAGTAAAAAAATTTGGAAAAAGTGTGAGAGGGAGAGAGTGAAAAAGTATCTGAGAGAGTGAAAAAAGTTTGAAAAAGTAAAATTACATAAATATCTAAAAATTTGGTAGTAGGTTAATGATATAGATAGGTAGGAGATAGATTTCATTTTTTTTTGAGTGTAGCAACCCATTTGGCGTTTAGATATTGAATTATGTGTACTATTTAATATGCACATGTCTAGTGAAATTAGGGGTGTCAAAGTGATCCATTTGTCTACTGGATATCCGGTCCGTCCATAGCAAAATCCATCCAATCCATCCGTTACAAACAAAAAAATAATAATGGATTGGATTGGATCCATCCACTTGATTTGTGGATGGTTGTGATCCATCCATTAATTTTTTTAAATCCAATGGATTATCAATAAGTATAAGATCAAAATCCAATGGATAATTATTTTTTTTGACTAAAATCAATTGGATAATTATAAAAAATACATTTTTACAAAAAACTATTTCTAAAAACAATTTTCAGTTTTTTTTAAAAGGACTTTCCAATTTTAAAATTTTTTTCCAATTTTTTTTTTTTAAAATTCAGAAAAAAAAATATATTATATATTTTTTGACAATATAATATATATATATATATTAATATATATACATATATATATTAATATATAATATATATATATAATATTATAATTAGCACCACCATGACTGGCGGCCGGCCGCCGGAGAGCCGCCGTGACCGCCGCCGTACCACCACCGCCGACCACCGCCGGTCGCCGGAGCGCCGCCGCGTGGACCACCGTGGGTTGCCGGAGCTCCGCCGCCGGCCGCCGCGCCGGCCGCCGGAGCTCCGCCGCCGGCCGCCGCTTCCACCACCACCTCATATATAAATATATATTTATATTATATGTAATATATATTTATATATTTATATTATATATAATATATATTTATATTTTAACAATATTATATATAAATATATATTTTTAAATATAATTTTTTTTTTGTCAAATAAAACTAATTTTTATTTGCTGCAACATTAAAAAAAAAAACTCATAAAAAGATTTTTTTATTAAAAGATTTTTTTTTAAGGTATTAGTGGATGGATCGGATATCCATCCATAAAAAAGTTGTTAATGGATGAATTGGATGGACTTTTTTTGTCCGTGGATGAATTGGATTGGATTTGTTTGATACAATCCTAATGGATATAAATTTTTTAATGGATTTCTCCAATCCATCTATTATAATCCATATCCATATCCATCCAATCCATCCATTTTGACACCCCTAACTGAAATGTATGCTAATTGATGTCATATTTTCTATTTAATATTGCACATGTCTACATGTATGCTAATTGATGTCATTTTTTCTTTTACGGATTCTTCGTAAAGAAATTTCTGCATTTTTAAAATTTGTTATTTCGAAATTGTTTTTCAAAAATCAAGTCGAAGAGATTATTGGGATGAGTCGCGGACTAGGTTGCTCTTTTTAAGACGTTTCATGACACTGCTGAAAATTATGCAAGCAGACTATCAACCACGACGTCTCTAGGATAAAACAGCCCAGTCGAAACTGATACGAAAGTTCACTGCACTGTGGAAATTTGCCATTAGAGATACACCCTCAATATGGTTATGAAAACCACTCTTAAGAAAATAAACTTGGAAATGCGTCAAGTTTTCTAGAGAAGAAGAAGAGAAGTTTAGAGAGAAGAGAAAAAAGTTGGAAATGCTTCAACTTTTGGTGTGGAGATGGAACTAGCCGTTGGGAGGCATTGAAGAGCCAACAGCTCTTTTGGTCCGTCCGTTGGGAAAAAAATGTTACGGTTTGACTTGGTCAATATGACCGTTGGAAGCTTTGACTCGGTCAACACGACCGTTGGAAGAGTCAACGGACGCGGAAATGGTCATCAGAACCCATTACCGGGGTCGGAACTCGACTCGAGGTCGATCTCAGAACCCTCTGATTCCTCCAGCAGGACTTTGTCATCAGACTCAGAGGTAATGGTCATCACGTCCACCAAACGATCCTCCTCCATGTCTTCGGCAACATCCTCGTTTTGCTCATTCGCATCACTTACAGGCGAAGAGCTTTCACCTTCAAAATTATCCTCCGCCTTATCACTCACAGGGGCAGAGGCAGAGTGCTCTTGCACGTCAGGAGCAGCGACTTCATGAGGATCGGAACGTACTTCAGGAATCTCGCCACCAGAGGCCATCACGCTCGCAAATTCTTTTCGATACTGGGTAAGGTCTCTACGAGTTTGTTTTGTCCTTGCCAAGACTGATCTGCAGAGATGGGGGACGAAATACCAGGGTTAGGATCAAAAATGGGTCCACGAAGCAAGTCAGAACCCGACCTGACGACCCCCATTCTGAGATCGTAAAAAGCTGGGGGAGGTCCAGACTCAACAAAAGAAAAGAAAAAGGCGAAAGAAAAAGAAACTAACCTCAAAACAGGGCTGCAAATTTTATCGTATCTGGGAAGAATGTAGTTACCAATCTACAGAAACCGACCTTAAAAGTACTTCAAAAGCTCTTCGAAAAATGTCTCACTTGAAAAGGAAGATCGGGAGCTCTCGAAGATCGACAAGCCAAAAAACAAATTAAACCAACGACAAATGAAAGGCTATGACCCTTTATTTATAGTAAGGCGAAATTAATGGGCTTGGGCCGGAAGTCGAAGCGTCACGTCCTATCAAGGTCCATTAACTTCGCACGCCAAAAAACAAAAACGTCACCATCACGCGCCGTCACCGAAACACGCGTCTTGTCAGAAACAGTAAACTTGGCACTGATTCCAAATATTACACTGATTCCAAGATTACACTAATTCCAAAGCGGCGCTACCTCGTCTAGAAGCTCGACGATTTTTTAAGCATCGACCAAAAGAAGGCGAAAATGCGAGGCTACATCACCTTATCAAGTCAAGATCGCTCCTCAAGCGACCAGACTTGGGGGGCCACTGTTATGGTAATTATAGATTGTTACTATTTACACCCCCTCCAAAGGCCCAATTGGTTAAAAGGCCCACTCAATAATTCAAAGTCTACTCCTCAATGGCCAAGATCACTCCTCAAGATCGGACGGCCCAAATCGACCATATCAAACACCACTCAAAAACTATAAATACAAGCATTCAATGCTCATTAATGGTAAGCACTTTTCTAACAAAATACTCATTCACTCAAATACTGACTTGAGCGTCGGAGTGTTATTGCAGGAACAACATCGGACATCTGAAGATCGAACCAACATCGAACACCTAAAGATCAAACAACATCGGATATCTGAAGATCGAACCAACATCGAACATCCCAGGATCGAACGAGATTGAAACATTTCAAGACTTGAAAACAGGAACAGAATCAAGGATAAAACATCTACTAACTGCGTAATACCAATCACCAAGATCGGAAGCACAGTACTGAACATTGGCGACCACAGTGGGAGAGTCAATACTTTATTTTCTCACCATCTCCTTGATCTTAAAAAATGGCATCGAACCGCCGTTCAAAACCAGCTAGTCCCATAGCCGGACCAATTTTCGATCCTCAACAAACCCCTGAAGGCCACGTCCAGGAACTGACAAATTCGTCACGAGCCCGAAACCGATATCTCAACACAGGTCCGCCCCGAATACATTCGAGCACAGATGAAGCTGAATTACCACCTCCTCCTCAACTACTTCCAGCTTTGACCGACGCGGTTCAACAACTTGTTCAGTTACTAGCTCGACAGGAAGCCGTAAACGAAGAGAGAAGCAACCGTTTCACCGACCTCGAAGCTGAAGTAGCAAGACTCCAAGCACGGAATGTTCCGGACCAAGAATCGACCGGACAGGAGTCCCTTGAGAAAAGAAACCCAATTCGAAGGAGACTCTTTCATCGATCTCCCCCAAGGAGAAAGCTCAATCATCGCTCTCCCCCACGCCGCCATCGAGGGAATGGTTCCCGTTCTCCTCCGGCTCGACAATATGACGATCTCGACGATCCTCATTCCCCTCCACGCCGCCATCAAGGGAATGGTTCCCGTTCTCCTTCGGATCAACGTTATGACGATCTTGAAGGCTCGAATAAACCCCCTCGACATCATTCGCACTGGGACTCGACCTCACCAAGACGACATTCGAGAAGCCATGACAACATTCAAAACAATCATCCTCGACGATACGGACGTCCCGATCCTCACTACGGACAACAACCACAACCTCGAGCGAGTCATCCTGGGCGCAAAGGTCCGTTCACAAAAGCAATCGATAACTTCCGAGTTCCACGGTACCTTGAAAAATCGTCTGGAGGACTGAAAACTTACGACGGAACGGGTGACCCCGACAGGCATCTCGATCAGTTCGAAACGACCATGCAGTACCGAAATGTACTAATCAAGTACTAAATTAATTCAATTGGGTTAACATCCAAATAATTCGATTAATTATTTTTGGGATGTTACGTTAGTCTAATAATATACTATTGGAATTTGTTTGTAAGGCATGCAAAAGTAAAGAGTTTAATAGAAATATTTCTTAATAGCCATAAGAAGTTATAATAGATTCTTATAATAAGGGATGGTTTTGTTTAGTACTTTTTTGGATGTTCCCATTTGTACAAAGGAGTGAGTATTATGTACTGGTGAGATATGGTCAAGTTAGACGTAATGACAAATAGATACGCACACAAGACCAATGGTCATATTCAGGTTTCAACTTATTTTTTTGTTACCGATTTATTAGTGTGTAGTAGACAACGGGTTTCTCAGAGACATTTATGCATTTGGGTATATGGTTGGCCACGTGTATACGTGACTGTCGGTCCGTGTTGTTATCTTGTCCCAACAGAGTTTGTTCCACATCTAAGATTCAAATCGGAAACCTTGTGGTGGGATCCAAAACAAGTTAACGATCAAACCACTTGTTTGTGGTCAATTTATTTTAAAATTTAATAAAACCCAACTATTTATATAGAGTGTATAATTGTTACTCCATTTATTCCCGATCTTTAGTACTTTTGGCTTTTTACATACAAATTATGGTATCATTAATTTGTGTCAGTTAAGTATTAAAATATCCCATTTGTAGTTGTCTTGGAATCGATGAAGTCACAATAAAAGAGTCTTGAGACAATTAAGTCACACTTTGGAATTATAAATGACTCAATAAATATAAAGAGTATATTCACACAAAAATTGGTGAATTGTACATTTGGCTTTTAAAAGTACCATTGTTTTGGAACAAAAATAAAATGCCAAAAGTACCAAAGTTCAGTATCGAAGGGAGTAATAAATTATGGATTTTTTGTGAATCAATTCAATACTTAAATTATGAAATACATCCAATAAAAAAATAAATAAATTATAAATTGCATAAAAAAATAGCTTAACTCCCTAGAAACCACGTGTTCTCTAATTTTGATGAGGAAACACAGTAGTTTAACCCTATTGCAAATTACAAAGTGGCTATTCAGTTAGTCTTCTTCTTCCTTCGACCAGAGAAATGGATTACCAAAATTAGGGTTCCATCCACACTATATGAATCCCTCTATTTTATAGTTCTAAAATGCAATTAGCGTTATCCTTCCGCAAGTTAGAGAGATTTGGTTACAAATTTAGGTTTTCATTATCAGGGTTCGTGTCTTTGATGGAAAATTTCTCTACGACAATACCAGGTATTAAAACTTTATTTCATGTATCAACACTAGTTTATGCAATATTTCGCCGCCAAGGTTGGTAGGATATAATCGACTCATATTTTATTTGCAGAGTTGCTGCTGAAAATCACCTCCAACTCACAATACTCTTCCTTGTACTCATTTTCGGTAAATTAATAGAAAGCTTGTAAGTTAAGTTTAATTAACAATATAGTCTCTTTGTTTTTTATGACAATAATATACTCTCTTTGTTGATAAACTATAGTATATTGTATTCTGATCAAAAAAAGTATAGTATATTGTATTCAACTATAGGCCAAAGAATAATTACATTGTCTTTAAGTTTGGCTTTATATTTTAGTCCTCCCCATTTTTGGATCGTATTCCTATGTTAACTATAATCTTAATACAGGCAACACAGTTTAAGTGCAAGTCGTTATGTTTTTTTGACAATTCAAGTCATTATGTTTATAGTCTCTTTGTTGGTCAAGTATATATTGTACTAGTATGTAACCCGTTCCTTGCACGAGTGTAATTTGTGTTTCGAAAAATTATTAAAATTTAATTTGTAATAATTTTTGTGTATTGTGTTTAATAAGAAATTTTAAAAATTAATCATATTAAATGTTAGCCTAATAATATACTATTGGAATTTGTTAGTAAAGCATGCAAAAGTAAAGAGTTTAATAGAAATTTTTCTTAATAGCCATAAGAAGTTATAATAGAGTCTTATAATAAGGGATGGTTTTGTTTAGTACCTTTTTATGATGTTCCCATTTGTATAATGGAGTGAGTATTATGTACCGGTGAGATATGGTCAAATTAGACGTAATGACAAATAGAAACGCACACACAAGACCAATGTTCATATTCAGGTTTCAACTTATTTTTTTGTTACCGTGTTATTAGTGTGTAGTAGACAACGAGTTTCTCAGAGACAACTCTGAATTTGGGTATATGGTTGGCCACGTGTACACGTGACTTTGTCGGTTTGTGTTGTTATCTTGTCCCAATCGAGTTTGTTCCACATCGGAGATTCGAATCGGAAACCTTGTGGTGGGATCCAAACCAAATTAACAATCGAACCACTTGTTTGTGGTGAATTTATTTTAAAATTTTATATAACCCAACTATTTATATAGAGTCTATGTTTGTTACTCCATTCGTTCCCGATCTTTAGTACTTTTGACTTCTTACACACAAATTAAGGTACCATTAATTTGTGTCAGTTAAGTATTAAAATATCTCATTTGTAGTTGTCTTGGAATCGATGAAGTCACAATAAAAGATTCTTGAGACAATTAAGTCACACTTTGGAACTATAAATGACTCAATAAATATAAATGGTGTATATCCACAAAAAAGTTGGTGATTTGAACATATGGTTTTTAAAAGTAGCATTGTTTTGGAACAAAAATAAAAGGTCAAAAGTACCAAAGTTCAGTATCGAAGGGAGTAAAAAACTATGGAATTTTTGTGAATCAATTCACTACAAAAATTATGAATTACTTCCAATAAAAAAATAATCGCCGCCAAGGTTGGTAAGATATAATCGACTCATATTTTATTCTAAGAGTTGCTGCTTAAAATCACCTCCAACACACAATACTCTTCCTTGTACTCATTTTCGGTAAATTAATAGAAAGCTTGTTAGTTAAGTTTAATTAACAATATAGTCTCTTTGGTTTTTATGACAATAATATACTCTCTTTGTTGATAAAGTATAATATATTGTATTCTGATCAAAAAAAGTATAGTATATTGTAGTCAACTATAGGCCAAAGAATAATTACATTGTCTTTAAGTTTGGCTTTATATTTTAGTCCTCCCCATTTTTGGATCGTATTTCTATGTTAACTATAATCTTAATATGGGCAACACAGTTTAAGTGCAAGTCGTTATGTTTTTTTGACAATTCAAGTCATTATGTTTATAGTCTCTTTGTTGGTCAAGTATATATTGTATTCAACTATAAACCGAAGAGTAATTACATAGTCTTTAAGTTTCCTAATATAACAATTTTTTTAAATTGTATAGATTAATTTAATAGATTTCACAAACTTTCTGAAGTATTTATTATTTTATATACTTTAAGATCAAATAGAAGAGATCTATATAGGTACAAAATCTAAAATAAGAGGGTCAAATGTCGATACAAGTGTGCCAGTCAAGTGTTTCTAATTACAAAATATGACGAGCAAAACATAGATAGGCAACATTATTTGTTAAGAATTCACTAACTTTTTTTTCAAAATAAAAAAATAACTATTACACTTTTTAAAATATAATACAAGAAATTAACAACATATCTAGAACAAACTACTAACAATTTTCATATTTTAGTAGCATTTTTTAAATGCTGCTTTTGTTTATGTTGAGAGATACAAAATTTAAACCAACGGATATTGGTTTTTTTATGCAATAAAAGTTAGAATGGGGATGGAGCTAGCCCTCGGTGAGGAAGACTTTTGGTTCTAATTATAATTGAATCTACATTTACGTCATCCTCCAGAGTATTAATGAGGGCATCTACTTTGAGATATGATACGAGACCCATTTACTCCATTAGACTAATTCTTTGAAGGTTATTTTTCTATATCATTTTTTTGGTGTAACTAACCCATCAGAGTTTAGATATTAAATTATACTAGCAGTATACCCGTCCATACGCACAGGTGTTGTCGTGTTAGTTTTATTAATAGACTTAGACATAATTTAATTAGTTCGAACACTACCTCGTGAAAATTAAGACTAATTTAGAGTAGGTAAACAAAAAGTTTCAAATTGTAATTGAGTTAGTCCGAACATTACCCCGTGAATATTTACCAGCAATATGTAATATTTCCCCTAGAGATTAGAAAACAAAATTGTATTAAAGTTTCAAATTTTTCAAATTGTAATATTTCTCGTAGAGACTAAATAAAACTTATTGATAGAGAAAAATGGAATATTAAAAATGAAAAAAACATGTAGATGAAATTGAAATAGATATATTGTGAAAAATAGAAAAATGAGAGAGTTAGACGAAGAAAGAGGAGGAGATAGTGAAAAAATGTTTGAGAAAGATTGAAAAAATTTGAAAAAGTATACGAGAGAGAGTGGAAAAGTAAAAAAATTTGGAAAAAGTGTGAGAGGGAGAGAGTGAAAAAGTATCGGAGAGAGTGAAAAAAGTTTAAAAAAGTAAAATTACATAAATATCTAAAATTTTGATAGTAGGTTAATGATATAGATAGGTATTAAATAGATTTCATTTTTTTTGGGTGTAGCAACCCATTTGGCGTTTAGATATTGAATTATTTGTACTATTTAATATGCACATGTCTACTGAAATGTATGCTAATTGATGTCATATTTTCTATTTAATATTGCACATGTCTACATGTATGCTAATTGATGTCATTTTTTCTTTTACGGATTCTTCGTAAAGAAATTTCTGCATTTTTAAAATTTGTTATTTCGAAATTGTTTTTCAAAAATCAAGTCGAAAGATTATTGGGATGAGTCGCGGACTAGGTTGCTCTCTTTAAGACGTTTCAAGGCACTGCTGAAAATTATGCAAGCAGGCTATCAACCACGACGTCTCTAGGATAAAACAGCCCAGTCGAAACTGATACGAAAGTTCACTGCACTGTGAAAATTTGCCATTAGAGATACACCCTCAATATGGTTATGAAAACCACTCTTAAGAAAATAAACTTGGAAATGCGTCAAGTTTTCTAGAGAAGAAGAAGAGAAGTTTAGAGAGAAGAGAAAAAAGTTGGAAATGCTTCAACTTTTGGTGTGGAGATGGAACTAGCCGTTGGGAGGCAATGCAGAGCCAACAGCTCTTTTGGTCCGTCCGTTGGGAAAAAAATGTTACGGTTTGACTTGGTCAATATGACCGTTGGAAGCTTTGACTCGGTCAACACGACCGTTGGAAGAGTCAACGGACGCGGAAAAATAAAATAAAAAAATATTTTTGAAAAAATAAATATACACCACCAAGCCCCAACCCGAGGCGGTGCCGCACACGTGGTGGTAATTTTGTGTACGTCATCTCTCATTCACAAAATTGGGTACCCTTTTTGAGGCCCAAACCATTGTGTGAGTTTCCCATTTATAGACACTCTCAATTCTATCTAATGTGAGACTTTTTCAATTCACACGTGTTATGGTAATTATAGATTGTTACTATTTACACCCCCTCCAAAGGCCCAATTGGTTAAAAGGCCCACTCAATAATTCAAAGTCTACTCTTCAATGGCCAAGATCACTCCTCAAGATCGGACGGCCCAAATCGATCATATCAAACACCACTCAAAAACTATAAATACAAGCATTCAATGCTCATTAATGGTAAGCACTTTTCTAACAAAATACTCATTCACTCAAATACTGACTTGAGCGTCGGAGTGTTATTGCAGGAAACAACATCGGACATCTGAAGATCGAACCAACATCGAACACCTAAAGATCGAACAACATCAGATATCTGAAGATCGAACCAACATCGAACATCCCAGGATCGAACGAGATTGAAACATTTCAAGACTTGAAAACAGGAACAGAATCAAGGATAAAACATCTACTAACTGCGTAATACCAATCACCAAGATCGGAAGCACAGTACTGAACATTGGCGACCACAGTGGGAGAGTCAATACTTTATTTTCTCACCATCTCCTTGATCTTAAAAAATGGCATCGAACCGCCGTTCAAAACCAGCTAGTCCCATAGCCGGACCAATTTTCGATCCTCAACAAACCCCTGAAGGCCACGTCCAGGAACTGACAAATTCGTCACGAGCCCAAAACCGATATCTCAGCACAGGTCCGCCCCGGATACATTCGAGCACAGATGAAGCTGAATTACCACCTCCTCCTCAACTACTTCCAGCTTTGACCGACGCGGTTCAACAACTTGTTCAGTTACTAGCTCGACAGGAAGCCGTAAACGAAGAGAGAAGCAACCGTTTCACCGACCTCGAAGCTGAAGTAGCAAGACTCCAATTCGAACCAATAATCGACCGGACAGGAGTCCCTTGAGAAAAGAAACCCAATTCGAAGGAGACTCTTTCATCGATCTCCCCCAAGGAGAAAGCTCAATCATCGCTCTCCCCCACGCCGCCATCGAGGGAATGGTTCTCGTTCTCCTCCGGCTCGACAATATGACGATCTCGACGATCCTCATTCCCCTCCACGCCGCCATCAAGGGAATGGTTCCCGTTCTCCTTCGGCTCAACGTTATGACGATCTTGAAGGCTTGAATAAACCCCCTCGACATCATCCGCACTGGGACTCGACCTCACCAAGACGGCGTTCGAGAAGCCATGACAACATTCAAAACAATCAGCCTCGACGATACGGACGTCCCGATCCTCACTACGGACAACAACCACAACCTCGAGCGAGTCATCCTGGGCGCAAAGGTCCGTTCATAAAAGCAATCGATAACTTCCGAGTTCCACGGTACCTTGAAAAATCGTCTGGAGGACTGAAAACTTACGACGGAACGGGTGACCCCGACAGGCATCTCGATCAGTTCGAAACGACCATGCAGTACCGAAATGTACCGATGGAAATGAAATGCAGAATATTTCCGTTAACCTTGGACAAAATGGCCTCAGAATGGTTCCGGACTTTAAGATCGAACACCATTTCCTCTTGGGACCAATTAGCGAAACATTTCTCTGTACACTTTGCCCACTCCAAAAGCAAACCCAAAAACAAGAATGTTTTAGCATCTATCATCCAAAGGGAAAACGAGCCCCTAAGAGAATACATAGAGCGTTTCAACAACGAAGCTCTGCAAGTTCGACATCTAGACGACGCTTTTCGAATCTTCTTCATGGCTCAAGGTCTATTTCCTGGGAACCCTTTCCGAAAGCATATTAACACCTGGGAACCTAATACCTTACAGGAGTTCCTCGAGCTATCCCAGTGTTTCATCAATGAAGAGGAAAATTCCAAGATCGACAAACCATCATCACATGCGGAACCATCAAAACACCGCATCGAGGTTGATCCTCGAAAAATTTCATGGAGCGTCGGTAAGAAAAATCGTCACCAAGCATATACTGAACTCAACGTCTCCAACGCCCAATTATTGGGGGAATGTTGGAATGTCGAATTCAGGGACGTCAAACCTCCCAGATCCCTACCTATCCGACCTGGACAAAAGGCTAACAAATACTGCCGATACCACAGAAGCAATGGCCATGACACAAACCATTGCAATGCCCTGAAGGATGGCATTGAAGATTTGATAAAACGAGGAAAACTATCTTCTTATATTAAAAGGGAGGGAGAACGATTTGATGATGTCAGAAAGGAAAGAACCGAAGATCCTAGAACAAAAGGAAATGAAATGACCGAGCCAGACCACGACGAACCGAATAAGAGATCAAAGGGACACTCGGTTATAATAATGATAACTGGAGGTTTCGATCATGAAGGGTCCGGAAAATCGATGAAAAGAAAGTGGAAAGAACTGTTAAGTGTAGCTTCAACGTCGGCAACCCCAACTAAAACAAATCGACCTCCACTATCTTTCACCGATGACGATCTTATAGACGAGAAAGCTAACAAACACGTACCCCTCTTAATCTCGGCTTTCATAGTCAATAAAGAGGTGCGTAGGATCTTGGTCGACCAAGGAAGCTCATCAGACATCCTTTTTGTCGATCTTCTAAACAAAATGGGGATCGACAAAGAAGAACTCACCCCTTATAGAGGAACAGCCCTGTCCGATTTCAACGGATCCCGAACCAAACCCCTCGGGCATTTGGAGCTAATGGTTACTTACGGAACCGAACCATTGGTTCGGACCATCAAAACCAAGTTCCTCATCTTACCTTGTGAGTCCATATACAACGGTATTATAGGAAGACCGACCTTAGGCAGGCTTGGGGCGGTTACATCCACCACACACTTAAAGATGAAGTTCCACTCTCTCTGTAACAGAGTTATCACTCTAAACTCCGACTTAGAGTCCGCTTCCAGGTGTTTTTTCTTATGGACAAAGACCGAACGGAAAGCTTCGGAGCGAGAAGGGGTTCCCCCTTCGGAAAAGCTGACAACTCCAAAACAAGCTAAAGATAGGTCGACTGAGGTCAATACCACAAACATAGAGACACGATGCGACTCGCCAGACAAAAAGAATAAAGATGTTGACGAGCTAACCAAAGAGCTCAAACGAAAAATCAAGAGACCAGAGCCTGACGGAGAACACATCGAAATACAACTCGGATTAGACCCCTCCCGAACTATCAAAATAGGGATCGACCTACCCGAAGAGGTCAAGATCGATTTAACCAAATGCCTGAACGACTTCGAAGACATCTTCGCTTGGTCGGCAGAAGACATGCCTGGAATCCCACCAGAGGTCGCTTGCCATCGGCTCGCAATTAACCCAGAAGCCAAATGGATCGCTCAAAGAAAACGGGCTCAAAGCAGGGAGAAAGCCATTGCTGCTGCCAAAGCAGTAGACGATCTCATAAAAGCAAACATCGTTTCCGAGGTTAAATACACGACCTGGTTATCAAACCCAGTCTTGGTAAAGAAAAGCAACGGAAATTGGCGTATGTGCGTCGATTACACCGATCTTAATAAAGCTTGCCCAAAAGACACTTTTCCTGTTCCCAGCATCGATCGGTTGGTCGACAACGCCTCCGGTTTTCGGTTGTTATCCTTTATGGACGCATACTCTGGATACAACCAGATCCCCATGTTTCCCCCGGATCAAGAAAAAACTGCCTTCATCACCGATCGAGGTAACTTTGCGTATCGTGTCATGCCATTTGGATTGAAAAACGCAGGAGCTACTTATCAAAGAATGATGAACAAAGTATTCCAAGAGCAGATTGGGAAGAGCGTGGAAGTTTATCTCGACGATATGATTGCCAAAAGCAGGAATGACGACGAGCATGTAAACGACCTAAGAACTATTTTTTATGAGGTTCGCAAAAATAGAATGAGACTGAACCCATAGAAATGTACATTTGGAGTTCGAGCAGGAAAATTCTTGGGTTTTTTCCTAACAGAAAGAGGAATCGAGGCGAACCCTGATAAATGTCGATCTGTCACATAAATGCGAACTCCAACATCCAAAAAGAAGTACAAAAACTCAATGGCATGATAGCTGCCCTGTCTCGTTTCATATCTAATGCAACATTCAAATCTCTTCCACTATTCAAACTTCTCAAAAAAGAAGAAAGAGATTTCGAATGGACATCCGAACAAGACGAGGCCTTGAAACAACTAAAGAAGTCCCTCTCCGAGCCTCCAATATTAACTAGACCAAATGAAGGTGAAACCTTGTATCTATATTTGGCAGTCTCGGAGGAAGCTCTAGCTGCCGTTCTGGTACGCGAGTTAGAAAACGGACAAAGCCCGGTCTACTTCGCAAGCAAGGCTCTGCATGGAGCTGAGAAACGTTATCAGAAGGTCGAGAAGATCGCCCTAGCTCTCATCGTCGCAGCTCGACGCTCCCGAGCTTATTTCGTCGCTCACCAGGTGATCGTCCGAACCAACTAACCCATCAGACAAATACTCCATAGACCCGATCTTGTTGGAAGAATGATTAAATGGGCCACAGAACTCTCAGAATTCGGAATAAAATACGAAGCTCGAACAGCGTTGAAGGCACAAGTTTTGGCGGACTTCATGGCAGAGATGACCCCGGCTAACATCGAATCCGATGTATGGATCCTATATGTCGATGGATCCTCTAACCCAAAAGGAAGCGGTGCTGGAATCATGCTAGAAAGCCCAACAGGGATCATCATCGAAGTTTCCCTAACCTTCGGTTTCTCAACCTCGAACAATCAAGCAGAATACGAGGCTTGCATCGCCGGACTATGTTTGGCAATAGATCTCCGAGTTCCACGAATAAAATTGCATACCGACTCTCTCTTAGTAGTCTCCCAAATCGGAAACCAATACCAGACCAAAGAATCGATCTTGCAAAAATACCTGCTTCAGGTACGTTCGCTATTAGCTAACTTCGAAGCAAGCGAGGTAGTTCATGTGCCAAGAACGAAAAACCAATGAGCTGACATCCTCGCCAAACTCGCAAGCACAAAAACCCCGGGGAACCAGAGAACGACCATCCAAGAGACACTCCACAAACCCAGTGTGTATCTCGAGCCTCCTTTTAATTCAACCATCTGCATGCTCGAAGACACCAACAGCTGGATCACTCCAATCTTGGAATACATCGTCACAGGAGCTGAACCCCTAGACAAAAACGACGCTAAATACATCAGGAGAAGGGCTTCGTCTTTTTCAGTCGTCAAAGGGACGCTTTACAAAAGAAGCCTTTCTTCCCCATTGATCAAATGCGTCGAGGGAGAGGAAGCAGATTATGTCTTAACAGAAATTCACGAGGGAATCTGCGGCCAGCACATGGGAGCTCGGTCTTTAGCTCGAAAAGCTCTTCAAGCTGAATATTACTGGCCGACCATGTCAGGCGATGCTAGTGATCACGTGAAACGATGCAAAAAATGTCAAGTCCACGCCAACATCCACATAGTTCCCCCCACAGATCTCACGAGCTTATCCTCCACATGGCCCTTCGCATGGTGGGGAATGGACCTGCTCGGACCATTCTCAAAAGCACCAGGACAAGTCAAATTCTTGATCGTCGGCGTAGACTACTTCAGCAAATGGATAGAGGCAGAACCTTTAGCTACCATCACTGCAAAAAACTGCATAAAATTCTTCAGGAAAAACATTATGAGCAGGTTCGGGATCCCCGAGGTATTAGTAACAGACAACGGAACTCAGTTCACAGATGCAGGATTTCGAAAGCTAATGCTCGAGCTAAAAATCAAACACCGTTTCACTTCTGTAGAACACCCCCAAACCAACGGACAAGCAGAGGCGGCAAACAAAGTAATACTGAACGGACTAAAGCGACGTCTTGACGATGCTAAAGGAAACTGGGTAGAAGAATTGCCTTATGTCCCCTGGGGATATAGGACCACCCCCCAAAGCTCCACTGGAGAAACGCCTTTCAAGCTCTCTTACAGCAGCGAGGCCGTCATACCTGTCGAGATTGGCGAACTTAGCTGGAGAACGGCAAATCCTAAAAATCAAAGTAACAACGACCAAGCGTTGAAAGAAGAACTCGACCTCATCGATGAAATCCGAAATCGAGCCTCACTTCGAGAAGCAATCATCAAACAGGGAGTAGCAACCAGGTACAATGCCAAAGTCGTTCACAGAGATTTCAATCCCGGTGATCTAGTGCTTAGAAGAGCTGACGTCGGTCAGAAAAACGCTTCCCAAGGAAAGCTCGCACCGAACTGGGAAGGCCCCTACCGAATTTTTTCTAAAACCGGTAAAGGAGCTTTTAAATTGGAGACCCTCCAAAGAAAAAAGATTGAAAGAACTTGGAACGCAACAAAATTGAAGAGTTACTATCTTTAGAAAAATCATGTACTCCGAACTTATGTAAACACAAAGCGAGTTATGTATAAAGAAGAATGTACCAAGCTGGTCGAAACTCTCACCAGGTTTTCACACATTTCACATTTGATTTCATCGAAAAGAAATGTACGGATCAAAATTCCCTCTACAGGAAACAATTGGAACCGATTTTAGATGATCTCCCCAAACGACCACCAAGGTCGCAAACTCTTTGAGAAAACAGTTAAATCCGAGCTGAGTCTCAGTAAACTATCTCAAAGAGACCAGGTCTTCAAGGATCAAAACGTCCTAAGAACGACCATCGGCCACAGCTGCTGATACCCCTATAGGGCGAGTTAAATCTGGGCCGAGTCCTGGTAAACTGTCCTATAGGCTCGAAACACGGTAAATCGAGTTCCTCATTTACCAACGTTTTTACACCATACATGACATGCAGAATTAAAAAAGCATTCATAAAAACTCATAAAATGAGTTCCGAAAATAGACTCCACAAAAACGACGTACATGATATGCAGAATTAAAAAAGCATTCATTAAGCTCGTAACGAGGTTTAAAAGATAAAGATCCAGGATTACATATCAAAGTTCTGAATCTATGCAAAACCTACACGGATAAAAGCATATACCCAGAACTTCTACAAAAGAAAGAACACATAAAACATCAAGCAGTAGAGGCCGAAAAAATGACGGTCTTCTCTTCGCTCTGAGCATCGATCTTCACAATCTGACCCGCCTCGACCTCGTGATCGGCATCAATAAAAGCTCGATCCAAATAAATAGAAGGATTGACCACAGCTACTTGCTGAAGGGCACACTCGAAACCTTCCATATACAGCTCAATTGCAGAGTTGGCGGCTTCCCGAGCTTCCCTCGTAGCTTCATTTGCAATTCTCGCAGCCTCCTTAGCATTTTTTCTACTCTGTTGAAGGGCTACTTGAAGCTCTGCAATTCGAGCCTCGGGATCCTTGCTGGTGCCAACCCCAGCCTCAGAGGCCTTTCTCAAATCGTCTTCAAGAACAACGATTCGACCCTCCAAACTTCTAATCTTTTGATTAGCCTCGGCCACCTGCTCCTCCAGACCCCTTTCCTTCTCTTCAAACTCCTTCACACGAGCCTCCGCAACTTCGGCCCGACGTATGGTTTCCCCCTGTCCTTCTTTCAAACTTTGAAGTTCCTGCTTGGTACGAGCCAGCTCTTTTGTTTTCAAAGACATCTCTCCTACAAGCTTGACCCGTTTCGACTTCTCGAGCTCCAACAAATCTGCAAAGCGCCAATAAAGAAAAAATCAAGCCGAGGAAAAAATCATATAGCAAAATCAGCAAAAGATAAACGACATAAAGAAACACATACCTTTAGCTCATTTCTCATATTTTTCCTTCTCGATCTTGTGCACCTCGCCCAAGTTTACCAAGATCTGAACTGATGCTCCAACGGGATCCTCCCGCCACTGAGCATAGTTTTGCTCCAGGAAATCCTCCTCCAAAGGAATGGCCTTGTATTTATGTTTCGGTCTCCTCGAGGCTTTGCTCCTTTTCTCCGGTCTTGACTCGCCACCAGCATCATTGCGCACTCTCTTCCCTGAAGTCCTTGCGCCAGCATCAGGAGTGACTGGGGGGAGAACCAGAAACAAGATCGACTTGCTCACGGGCCAAATCCTCCTGCGTAACGGTATTAATCGGAGAAGCAGAAATCACCGTCTCAGCGGCGACTTCAATCTCAGGAGACGTCGGAACAGGAACATCCCCCCTTCAACATCGACAGGGATGTCAACACTTTTCATCGCCAATGCCATCATCGCGGCGAGCTTTCTTGGAGCCATGGTATCTGAAAAATAAAGAAAGACAGGTTTTATGCGACTTACAAACGAAATCAAGTACACAAATTCGACCCTAAAAGACGAACTACCTAAAACATGTTGCACCCGTCTCCGCTTCCCAGCCTGAACTATCTTAGCCGCGGGAATACCTCGATACTTATGTTTTGAAAAAGGGATGCGCTCAGAAATAAACATCAGAATCCTCTTGGTAAGAAGATCATCGGCGTTTAGTCGATCCTCACCCACAGAAAAAGAATGAGTGGATCGCTCAAAATGCCCCTGACTCCAACCAATGGGAAACTTAGTGGACACCAAGGTCCGACCGTCTTCACTGAGCTTCCCCACTTTCTCGATTGCTTCATCAGTCACTGGTTCGACCCAATAATACAACTCTTTCCAATTTCCCCTCAGTGAGTCCGCATAAGCTTTGAAAACCTTGACCCCTCGCCTCGAGCGAAGACTGACGTGCTCTCGACCAGAGTTGTTTTCGCTACTATTCCGGTTAATCTCAAACAAATGAAAGAATAGCAACGGAGACACCGGCCTCTCCAAGTGAATGCACATTAATTCATAGGCTCGAACGAAAGCCCAAGCATTTGGATGTAATTGGGAAGGCGCTACGTCTAATCTCGCCAAAACCGTTTGCTCAAACCAAGTAAAAGGAGGCCGAATATTCATCTCGTTCAGGAGCATATGGTACAGAGTAAACTTGAGCTCCCCAGGCCATAATGCCACGTGCTCTCCCTTCTTCATACCCTCGATCCTCCAAACTCGCTTCGAGCGTCCAGAAGCTTTCCTGCCAATCGTCTCCAAATTAACTCCATGCTGATACAAAGATTCGATCTCCAAAATACTTTTAGAGACCCAATCATACTTGGAGACCTCTCATACTGGCACATCAAGATCCCCACAACCGGTACTGGAGTACCTATCAAAAGAAACAGCCGAAGCTCGACTCGATCCTGGTTGACTTAAAGGGAGAGGTTCAGTTTGCTTCTCAGCATCGCCTTGATCGAACCCATTACCGGGGTCGGAACTCGACTCGAGGTCGATCTCAGAACCCTCTGATTCCTCCAGCAGGACTTCGTCATCAGACTCAGGTAATGGTCATCACGTCCACCAAACGATCCTCCTCCATGTCTTCGGCAACATCCTCGTTTTGCTCATTCGCATCGCTTACAGGCGAAGAGCTTTCACCTTCAAAATTATCCTCCGCCTTATCACTCACAGGGGCAGAGGCGGAGTGCTCTTGCACGTCAGGAGCAGCGACTTCATGAGGATCGGAACGTACTTCAGGAATCTCGCCACCAGAGGCCATCACGCTCGCAAATTCTTTTCAATACTGGGTAAGGTCTCTACGAGTTTGTTTTGTCATTGCCAAGACTGATCTGCAGAGATGGGGGACGAAATGCCAGGGTTAGGATCGAAAATGGGTCCACGAAGCAAGTCGGAACCTGACCTGACGACCCCCATTCTGAGATCGTAAAAAGCTGGGGGAGGTCCAGACTCAACAAAAGAAAAGAAAAAGGCGAAAGAGAAAGAAACTAACCTCAAAACAGGGCTGCAAATTTGATCGTATCTGGGAAGAATGCAGTTACCAATCTACAGAAACCGACCTTAAAAGTACTTCAAAAGCTCTTCGAAAAATGTCTCACTTGAAAAGGAAGATCGGGAGCTCTCGAAGATCGACAAGCCAAAAAACAAATTAAACCAACGACAAATGAAAGGCTATGACCCTTTATTTATAGTAAGGCGAAATTAATGGGCTTGGGCCGGAAGTCGAAGCGTCACGTCCTATCAAGGTCCATTAACTTCGCACGCCAAAAAACAAAAACGTCACCATCACGCGCCGTCACCGAAACACGCGTCTTGTCAGAAACAGTAAACTTGGCACTGATTCCAAAGATTACACTGATTCCAAGATTACACTAATTCCAAAGCGGCGCTACCTCGTCTAGAAGCTCGACGATTTTTTAAGCATCGACCAAAAGAAGGCGAAAATGCGAGGCTACATCACCTTATCAAGTCAAGATCGCTCCTCAAGCGACCAGACTTGGGGGGCCACTGTTATGGTAATTATAGATTGTCACTATTTACTCCCCCTCCAAAGGCCCAATTGGTTAAAAGGCCCACTCAATAATTCAAAGTCTACTCCTCAATGGCCAAGATCACTCCTCAAGATCGGACGGCCCAAATCGACCATATCAAACACCACTCAAAAACTATAAATACAAGCATTCAATGCTCATTAATGGTAAGCACTTTTCTAACAAAATACTCATTCACTCAAATACTGACTTGAGCGTCGGAGTGTTATTGCAGGAACAACATCGGACATCTGAAGATCGAACCAACAACGAACACCTAAAGATCGAACAACATCGGATATCTGAAGATCGAACCAACATCGAACATCCCAGGATCGAACGAGATTGAAACATTTCAAGACTTGAAAACAAGAACAGAATCAAGGATAAAACATCTACTAACTTCGTAATACCAATCACCAAGATCGGAAGCACAGTACTGAACAACACGTAACATCAAAGTTACAACAAAATTTTGTCTCCCTCAAAAACAAAATTATTATTCTAATTTTTAGAGAAGGGGGAATAGTACGTGGAGAACACTATTGATTCCCTATTAAAAAAGAAAAAAAATCTCTTTCGATATAGATAATTTTGTAGTTCCTAATTTCTAATTCTGAATTTCTTTTTTTTTTAAACAAAAGGAAATGAGCCTCGTTAAAACCTTCTGATGCAAAACCCTCCTTAGGGATAAAAACATCTAGAAGGAAATAGTACTCCTCCCTGATTCATTAATAAATAAGAAACGAAAATACAAGAACATGGGGGGACATAGACCAAAACCCATGTAAAACAAACATTATTGTCTGAAACGAAAATAAGGAAGGCCAACCCTGTTACGGGTAAAATCATCTTTAATAAAATAAGGAATAGAGTTCCACCATTCGAAACCAGGCAGGTTGATCCCATGAGATGCTAGCTTATCAGCGCAGCGGTTCCCTTCCCGAAAAATATGGGTGTAAGTGACCGTCATTGAGTTGAGCAGACCCATGCAATTAAGCCAACGATTGCGGAGATTCCAAGGCACAATGGAGTGAGACGAGAAAGCCATAACTGCAAGCTGAGAGTCACTCTCAATCCATAAACAATGCCAACCTTTGTGAAATGCCACTTCAATGGCGACCATGACACCGACAAGCTCAGCATGAAGAGCATAATTTGTATCCAGAGGGAGCATAAAACAGCCAAGAGAATCAGCATTACTATCGCGAAAAATACCCCCACAGGCAGCTGGACCAGGAGAACCCCTCGCAGCGCCATCAGTATTACACTTAACCCAAAAGCACGGAGGAGACTTCCAGATAACCTCTATGGTAGTAGGAGCCTTTCGAGATTTGCAATCAACCGAAAAACCCTTAAGAATCACTAATTCCTGCATGGAGTTAGACGTGGAACCCTTGCTGAGATTACCAGATATGCTCACATTTGCGCAGATTAAGTTCTTCAGGTAAGTGGGCAAGATCTTCTTGTTATCAAAACGAATCTGATTCCGAGAGTACCAAATCGCCCAAAAAACATTAATAACAGCAGCGGAAACAACATTTTGCACTTGGTCCGACCAAGGCCGAAGACAGACATCCATAATCGTCTCCGGGGAGGAAACGTCAATATTAAGGTTGAGCTTGCCACTAAGCCAATCCCAGAGACGTTTTGCAAAAGAACACTTGCAGAAAAGGTGTAAGGAGGTCTCATAATCTGCTTCACAGAGGCTACACATGGAAACAGTACCACAACCACAGCTTCTAAGCTGCTCATCAGTTGGCATGCGGTGATGGAGAATGCGCCACATAAGAAGAGACTTGGATGGAGGGATAACACTTCGCCAAATATTCTTGAACCACCTACTGGGCTGCCTAATAGGCCTGAAATAAAGATAGGCAGTTTTAAAAGTAAGCATACCATCGGTAGAGTTTTTCCAAATCAGATGATCATGGGAGTCAAATGAAGGCAAATCTTTATCATGAAGGAGCGAGGCCAGCTGAGGCAAGATATTGGAAAGATAAGCAGGGATACACCAGTGACCATTTTGAATGAAGTCACAAACACAGGCCTTGAGATAAGGCTGACGATGCTCAGGGACATTTATACGATTTACCAGCGGGTCCGACAACCAAGGATCAAGCCAAAAGTTGATACAGTCACCTTTACAAATTTGCCAAATGCAGTTTTCTTGGATGGTGGAAAGATGTTCGCGAATATGACCCCACACCGAAGAGCTGATATGATAAGAGATCGCAGTATTGTTTCTGAAGACCCTCGATCTTAACAAAACAGCCCAACTGAGCTGGGAAATGCTGAGCTCCCAGCTGAGCTTAAGACCGGCAGCCTTATTGGTGTCTTTGAGAGACCGAATCCCAAGACCCCCCTCAGCAGTTGGTCTACAAACCTTATGCCACGCCACAGTAACCACTTTACGCTGATTGACATCACCAGACCAAATGAAATTTCTAATCCAGGAATCCACAGTATTCAACAGAGAGGAGGGCCATTTGTAAATCAGGAAGCTGTAAATTAACATACTTTGAACAACCGACTTGACCAGCTGCGCTCTTCCCGCAATAGAGAGCAGGGAGGCTTTCCAAGCTGATAACTTGGCTTTAATCTTGTCCGCGATTGGCATTAAATAAATAGCTTTAGGCTTACCTTTGAAAATTGGAATACCCAAATAGGTAAACGGCAACTGGCCAATAGCGAAGCCCAAGAGGTCGGCAATGCGACGCTGCCGGATAGTGGGAATGGCGCCCAAATGAACAGTAGATTTGCTGGAGTTAACAATCTGACCAGAAGCTTCCCCATACTTAGTAAAGAAGTTGAGGAGATTATGAAGATTTCTCTGCGAAGCTCTGCAAAATATCATGATGTCGTCAGCATAAAGAGTATGAGAGGGAACCTGAGTACCTCTAGGACCATTGATAAGCTGGAGGTCCCCATCCTGCACCAACTTGGAGATGCCTCTGCTCAAAACCTCCTCAGCCAAACAGAAAAGCAGGGGGGAGAGGGGGTCCCCTTGACGCACACCCCGCTTGCAACTAAAGTACCCAGAAGGCTTGCCATTGACCGAAATCGAAAGCTTTGCAGAGAGCAAAAGAGCATTAACCCAATCACAGAATTTACTATTAAAACCAAAAGCCTTGAGGACTCTCAAAAGGAAATTCCAATCCAAAGTGTCAAAAGCTTTCGTGACATCAACCTTTAGAGCCATATTACCACCAAATGACCTGTTATGCAGCATGTTAATGGCTTCAGAAGTCAAGCAGATGCAATCGGAGATGTTTCTACCTTGAATAAAACCACGTTGTTGAGATGAGATGATACGGGGAGCAATTCTGGAAAGCCGGTCAGCAAGCACCTTAGTGATAATTTTAAACTTGAAGTTCGCAAGGGCTATAGGCCGAAATTTCTCAATACTGTCCGCACCGTTGACTTTAGGAATAAGGATCACCAAATTAGAGTTGAAATTCGGAAGCAGCCATCCGTGCTTGAAGAATTGTTGAACCGCGCTCACCATATCGTCAGCGATGATATCCCAGTAATGTTGAAAAAAAGAAGGCGCCAAAACCATCCGGACCAGGGGCACCGTTAGGATTCATTGCAAAGATGGCCTGCTTGATCTCTTCCCTATTAGGAACGTTGGTGAGCATAGTATTCTCCTCACCTGTAACAAGATTAGGGATAATCTCCTCCACCATACCATTGTCAAGACACTGATTATTAGAAGCAAAGATATTCTCAAAATAATTAACAACATGAGACTCAATATCATTAGAAGTAGTAATAGTAGCATCACCATTCTTAAGGGCAGTAATTTGCTTGGTAATATGTCTAATCCTGACCATATGATGGAAGAATTTTGTGTTGCGATCACCATGTAAGTGCCAATTAAGTCTAGATTTCTCGAGCCAAAAATCCTCTTGGGAAGCTAAAGCTTGCTGCAGCTCAAGCTGAAGGGTTTTTTCCTGCTCATCCAACAACTCTGAATAGCCAACATTATCAATCTGAGCTTGAACGTGGTCAAGGGCTGCATTCGCAGTTTGCACCCGGAGATTAACGTCCCCAAAGACTTCTTTATTCCAAGCCTTAAGCTTTACCTTAAGATTTTTGAGCTTTTGATTGAGGACCACCATCGGGCAGTCAACAACATTAGATTGCCAAGCATCCTTAATCACATTCAGGCAATCAGGGTGATTCGCCCAGGTGCGAAGGAATTTAAAAGAGGAGGGGTGAGCACCATCTGTAACCTGAAGATCCAGCAGTAACGGAAAATGATCAGATTTAGATTTAGTAAGAGTATAGCAGGAGATACCTGTATAAAAATTAAAGCAAGCGTCATTGCAAATAGCCCGATCAAGCCTTTTCTCTGTGAAAGCCCTGCCTTTACGACCATTCGACCAAGTGTACTGAACACCCCTAGTCGGCAGATGAATCAAGTTATTCAGATTGGTCCAGTTCTGAAACTCTTCACAAGCATTTTTAGATGGTGTGCCATTCCCTCTATATTCATGGCTGCCCAAAATAGCGTTCCAATCCCCAATAAAGCACCAAGGGATTTTATAATTTTGCTGGATAAGAGAAAGATCCTGCCAGAGAGTTCGCCTACCCAGATAGCTACAAGAAGCATAAATTGCAGAAATACCAACCGTATTATTATTAACCTCCACTGTAAAAGAAACATGCTGATCAGAGCTAGTGATAACAGTAGGATTGAGGCTGTTCTTACAGACACACCAGAGGTTAGGAATTAAATTATTCCTGTCTAGTAGCAAAGACTTTCATACCAAACTGGGACCAGTACCTGCGCGGAAAATCCTCAAGAGAACACCAAGGCTCAGAAACAAAAACAAAATCAGGCTTGTTAGTAGAACAAAGCTTTTTAAGAGCTAATCTTGTGGGGGGATTAGCAAGGCCCCTTGTATTCCAGTATAAGCACTTCATTGAGCAAGACTTTGAGATCCTGCCCTTGAACGGGTTTTAATTGGGGTGATAGCTTTCTTTTTCTGTCGCTGCCTTTGCTTTTTCTTCTGAGATTTAGAACGAACTACCTCAAATTCAGAGTCCTCATCTGATTGCGCATTTTCTTTTCCCACGTTATCCTCTTCCTCAACCAAATCAGCCCAAGGCTGCTTAAGGATATTTAGATCATCAATCACAACTTGGGCAGCTTCTTGGTCAGCGATCACTTGGACCCGATTTCTATCAACCTCAAAGGCTGCTTCCATTTGAGAGTCCCCAACTAAGACTGGATCAGGGGAGTTCCCATTCCGCATTATTGGAGGAGTTCTACCACTTGGGGATCCTGTTTCAAAATGGTTAGAAATAAAACCAAGCAGGGGATTAATATCATCATGAGGAATGTTATTAGGGCCTCCAAACTGATTTGGTATTGTAATCTCTTCAATAGATAGGAGAGCTCCGGAACGCTCCGATTGGTTGTCTTTTTCCACAAGATCTTCTGTGGAGGCTTCATTATCATCAACCTTATCCTTCGAAATATCATAACCTACACCAGTATCTATAGTGTTAGCAATAACATTAGCACTAAAAGTAGCCGTACCTTTAACCTGAGTTTCTTTTTCGGCATCATGCGATTGCATGTCGCGAACATTCGTTGCATCAATATCGTTCTTTCTCTTTGGTTCCCAAACTTGCCTATTGACCATGGGTTGCGCACGAGGTTCCTGCTTATTTTGAGCTTGTTTACAGGTAGAATAATTATGCCCAATAATATTACAATATGAGCAGAAATGAGGCAGCCTTTCGTAAACTACTTCCACGTAAAATGCGTAACCTTCTCGCTCAACCATAATACGGTCAGGAAGATCTCCTTTCAAATCAATATCAACAAGAACTCTTGCGAAGTGACCAAAAGTGCGATTCTTTGTGGCATCATCTAAAGCAATAGGGCTCCCGATTGCACCGGCAATCTCAAAAAGAGTTATTGGCCGCCAGTATTCACGAGCCAATCCATGAATACGAACCCAGCATTGAACATTGGTGTTGCGGATTCTGTTTGGATCAAAGTCTGGCGTCCATGCAAATAGCCGAAGAAATCCCGGGTGCAACGACCATGTCCCAATTGCTTGAAGACTACGCATCTCTTCATATGCGATTATTAGTAAATAATCTATTTGGTATATTGTCATTTATCTCGTTTTTGGACAATTTATTATTAATTATTAAAATGACAGTACGGATTTATTTTGAGACAACAATAATAATAAATATGAAGTGGCATATCCACATCCACATGATATACAACAACCAAAAAAAGTCTTACATTATAATATAATATAATTATCAGGGATTAGAATTGTGAATATCTTTTTGGAGTATTTTTCTTAGCCAATCTGTGATGCGATCTCAAACCTGAAAAAATAACAAAGACCCAACTATTTTTGTTTTCTCTAGCAAGAACTAAAAAACGGGCATGCCTTATGGCTATGACTTAATCCATGGCCCCATGAGCAATAATAATGAATTGAAATATGCTCGTTCATACATGGTCCCAGAAGCGATTATAATAATGAACTTATAGTTGAATTTATTTTTAGACTTCGTGCCTTGCTCTTTTCGAGCATTAATTCCCTAAAGAATACTCCTAACGCAACGTGATAAATGCCGACATTGGTGGCCCTAACAATGGGTGCCATAGGCGATTGTCTAGGTATTACTTTTTTAAGGGGCACCAACTTTTTATTTATTTTAGTAGTATTTTTTTTTATAAGCTATTATATGGGGAGATTTTTGAATTTTTGTTTGGTATTGAAAGAATTAGATTAGTTTTGTTTGGTAATAGAGCTAGAGTGGTTTCTCAAATTAAAGTTGCATCTTGGAAATGACATGGTATAGTTAGGGGTGTGCATGGTACACAAACCACACCATTTTGTACCGAACTACTTTTAAAAAGAGATTCTGGTGTACTGGTTTATTAAAACTTGTTCTAATTTGTAAACTGGTTTGTAATTGGTTCATTACCGGTTTAGAATAAAAAATCAGCTCGTGGGTTTCAATGCTTCAAATCCTATCCATTCCACCGCTAGATGCTCTCTTTTTCACCCAATCAACAACACTCATGCGGTTTATCTCATCACTCACTCGTCATTTTCATGAATTAATGTTAACAGATTCACCAACACCCTTGATTCTCAAAAATTGATTATAAGATCCAAATAATCTTTCTATTGCATTATCATAATTATTAAAAATCTTAGGAAGATGTTGCTTTGACTGAGCAAATCGAGAAAGAGCCTTGCTCGCAAGTAGAAGAAGTGGTAATTTACCGGTATGGAAAAGTAGTATCCTGGTAATCCATTTATTTTACAAAACGGAATGGATTGGATTTTTTCTAAAATGGTATGGGTTATTTATAACAGTCTAGTATAAAATTCCAGACAGTCATGGAGCAAAAGAGATGCTTAGGGCTTTCGCTTTTTATGGCAAGGTGGTCGAAGTTGTCATTCCACAAAAGAGAAACAAGTGGGGACAAAGATTTGGTTTTGCACGTTTTGCTGACGTCAAAGACCCTAGGATATTCGCAATGAAGCTCGACAACATCATCATAGGTGCCAAAAAGATTTATGTCAATCTTCCAAGATTCGAAAGAGAGATGAATGGTGAGAAGAAGTTACGAAATGAGGGGCACTACAAAGGAGCGGTGTCGCGCCCGAGACACCAAACGAAATGGCAGAAGGTAGCTGACGGAAGAGAAGGAAGTAATGGGAAAGACAATGAAGTAAGATCAGAACACGGAAGAAGAGTTAACGAAGACACAATCAAAGTAGGCGGGAAGGAAACGTTCACAGTCAAGAAGAAGAAGAATGAAAGCCGGACTCAAAATGCAGAGCAGTCAGCGCCAAAAGTGGTTTATTTCAAAAAGAAGAACCCGTACGATCTGAGTTACGAGGTCTCAGAGGAGGATATGAATACTCTCAGCAAGATGTACGTAGGGGAAGTAAAGAACCCGGGTAGCTCACACATGGTCCAGGAATGGTTTAACATGCAACGCGTTTTTTCAATAAAAGTTACACCGTTAGGGGATAATCTAGTCCTCATGGAGGAGTTTGAGGAAGGAATTATACCGGCTCTTATTCAGATGCAAAGGACTGGGTGTATGAAAAGTTTGAAGATATTAGAGGCTGGAGTCCTTATGAGTTGGATAACGAAAGGATTGTATGGGTTCGATGCCATGGTATCCTAGTTCATGCTTGGAACACTGAATTCTTCTCGTCGTTGGCTCGCAAGTTTGGCGTCTTCTTGGGTGTCGATGAAAATACCAGAAAGAAAACATCAATGGATGTGGCAAGAACTCTTGTCCGTACGAGGAGCTACGACATGTTCAATATGGTTGTTCACGCAAGCATCAATGGTTCAATGTTCCATATCAAGGTTTTGGAAGAATGGTGCGGGTCAATCACTACGCCAAAAGCTTAAGAAAAGAGCGCACCCTTTAGTAGCGCTTCTAAAAAATGCTACTTAAGTAACACCATCAGTAGCGTTTTTCTAAAAAGCGCTCCTTATATCAAAATCACACGAAACATCAGTAGCGCTTTCCTAAGAAGCGCTTCTAATTGCAAAATCTCGCATACCCCATAAGTAGCGCTTTCGTCTTGAGCGCTCCTTATGTTAAAAATGCGCTACCCCATCAGGAGCGTTTTTTTCTTGAGCGCTCCTTATTGTAAAAATGTGCTACCCCACCAGGAGCGCTTTTTAAAAAGCGCTACCTATGGTCAATAAATTTTAATATTCTAAAACCTAATTTCCCCGCGCTCCTTCACGTTCCAGTACTCTCTCAAGTGTAATATGTGTTAAATATAGTAGTATGAATAAAATAACAACATTTATGGTTTCAAGATGAATGCCATTCATGATTTAGCACTTTGTGTATATATATATATATATATATATATATATTGGTATGTTTGATGTGTTTGTTTAGTGCACCTGCAGTTGATGCACCTGCACCAGGAAAATAACAGTGCATCTGCACTAAATACATTTACAACAGGGCAACTGCACTAAGGTGCATCCGCACCATCCTGCACTAAAGACAGATTACCCAACATTGGAAGCACCTCAATCCATACCAATGCATAAACACCTCAATGACATCATGCTTAGTCACAAGTCACATGGAGGCACATGCCAACATGCAAAAGGAGGCGCCTACAATAGAAGACCATCATGAATGGTCATTCATAAAGGACACATGGCCTTCCTCGATTGGACCTCTCTTTGAGGTTGAGTGTTGGACTCAATTCCCTTCATCAAAGTTCTGAAAAGTAACCATGGTTAAACCTCTTTAGGTTAACTTGATCCCCAAGCAAACCCTCACTTGAAGGAAACCTCCAAGGCTATATAAAGGCTTCCACTTCTCACTTGAAGACATCATTCACATACATTCCATTATAATCCATAATCATTTCTTTTCTTGTATTTTATTTCATTTCATAGTTTTAAGTTAGTAGTTAGTTTGCAAGAAGGTAAGGAAGGAATTGACGATTTCTCCCTTCACTTGTTCATAGCATTAGAAGGTGCAGGAAATCAGTGCATCTGCATTGCTGGGCAAACTTATGCAAGAGTTCTTCAATCGGTGTAATCTCTACCCTATTGGTATCTCTTGTACTTTCCATTATATTAACATGTTTTATTCCATTTATCTTTGCCTTGCAATGCCTATTATGAGCTAAACCTCTTTGGTTGAGATGTTCTAACTTTATAATGATCTTTTGAGTAAATTATTGTGCTTTTAAGTGTTGTATGCATTTTGGTTTTTGTGTTACACTACATCCATCTTATTTTAAGGTTGATCGCTTAGAATAAGTAGAGTTATATTCACAGACATGGTTTATAACTAGAAATCAAGAACTAATAAGGGTGAGTGTTTTAATGAAGGTTTTGTTAACTTGTGTAAGAAAGAAAACTTTGTTAAAACCATGTTAAGTCCTAGACATAGGAAAACATAGTCCTTAGGGTGATACCGTGGGTACTTTAAAGGCAGGAGTGAACTTATTTAGCAAGCCTAGACATAGGAAGCTTGTAACGAAACTCTGAAGAAAGTAGCTGAAAGGCACATACTGATCCAGCAGCACTCAATGCATCTGCACCACATAAAAACATAAAACTCTCAAAAGTGAATTATTTAGTGAAGATATCTCAACTATCATTCTCAACTGATTTCCTTCATATTTTCTTACATATTTACATTCTGTTTTCCCTAAGCATTAATATCCAAAATTGTGAGTAGTGTAGCTGCACTAATTTATACATTCTTAAACATACAAGAGTTAATCCAATCCTTGTGGGTTCGATCTTTTATACTACTTGTTTGTGACTGTGTATACTTGCACACTTTTTCGCACACCAGTAGCGTTTAACGCTTTTCAAATGCTACTTCAAGTGGCATTTTTCAAACACTAGCGGATAGCGTCTCACCTTTTTTTTGTTGCATTTTTACCCTCTTTTTTTTCTTAAATTACTTCTCTATCCTTGTTAAATAAATGTAATCATGAATTAAATAAATATGTCATTTTATGTCATTTTATATTTATCACCTAATTCAACCGCTAGTTTTACCAAACACATATTTTACTATCAGCTAGCTTATCCGCTATCTGCTGACTGCTAGCTCGTCCGCTATCTGCTAGCTTATCCGCTATTCACTACTTTTTACCAAACAGAGCTTATACCTCCAACCGCAGATATGATGGTGTCAAAGATTCGAATTCTAATTTCGGCGTATTTAGGGTTCCCGCGATTTATTGGTCCATCATCAATAATAGTTATTTAATGTGTATAAATAAATCAAGCATTAGTTGAGAATTATTATTAATCACTCGCATGACCATTAAATCTCGTTCACCAAAGTCGGTCATTCCTAATTTCTAAAGTTGAAGTCTTTTGCACTATGGTGGGTGCAAGCCACTAGGATGGGAATAAGACAGGTTGATCGGCAGGGTCTAAGACTAAGCCTATGTCAGGCTCAAGTCATGTTAGGCTTTTTTAAATAGATAAGACTACAGTTTTTTTGAGTAAAAAAAAAAGACTACAGTTTTTTTCTAAGTCTATTTAGTTAAAAATACTAGGCTACGGACCGCTGAAAAAGTTTTCTAGGCCAACAAGGCGGGTCTTTTTTTTTTCCGACCATGGAGTGTCCTACCGTTTTCAAAAAAAAAACTAATCTTCACTCGTGCTTAGGAACAAATTTTGTACTAGCCAACACTGAGTGTGTCCACTGCGGGAATCGAACCCGGGAGCACCGAGTCGACCCTCGTGTCCCAGGATAGCTTATACCACTAGGCCACCGGTGTTGGTTCAACAAGGCCGACCTATTTAAGTAAATATGAATAATAATTTTTAGTACTACAATTATTATATTAAATTTTGTACTCGGTGTTAAATCATAAATTTGTTAACATTTTATGTTAATTTAAACATGTGGAGGAAATCATGTGAATAAGGAAAATAGGGAAGTTGTAAATAGTAGTTGTGTAGATTTATTTATATGCTTATGCTTTGGCCCAGGCCCGTTAGGTTTTCTGAGAGACAAAGCTATTTAATCTCCTTTGTAATTGTATTCAAGGACACTGAGACATTATCAATAAAACGGAACTACAGCTACTCTGTAGTCGCAGACGTAGGCAAACTTTAGCCGAACTGCGTAAACAATATCGTGTGTATTAATTTAACATGGTATCAGTAGGGTTGCGATCATCCCTGTGAGTTCGGTTTCTTCGTTCAAGAACGGCGTCCTTCGTGGTTCAGTTTCTGGTTCGGTTCTGGTTTTTCGTGGTTCGTTCTCTGGTTCGGTTCGCTGGTTCTCTTGTTCGGTTCGCTGGTTTCTGGTTCTTCGTGGTTCTGTTTCCTCTTGGTTCGGATCCTCTTCGTGGATCTTCGTTTGTGGTTCAGATCTGTTCGTGGATCTCCGTTCGTGGTTCGGATCCTCCGTTCTTCGTCGTTTCTGGTTCTCCGTTCTTTGTCGTTTCTGGTTCCTCCTGGTTCTTCGTGGTTCAGATCCTCCGTTCGTGGATCTTCCTGGTTTCTGATCTCCGTTCGCGATCTCCTCCACCGTTTCGCGATCTCTCTGTGCGCCATCGTCTTCTCCGCGCGCTGTCACCGTCCTCCGTCGTGTTCTCTGCGCGTCGTAGCCGCCCTCTGTGCGCGTCATCCTCTGTGCTGGTGATTGGGTTCCTCTGTAGTTGCGTGGTTCCTGCTGTGCGCGTCGTGTTCTCTGCTGTTGCTGCTCTATGTGTGTTTGAGTTTTCAGATCCTGCAACTTGCGTAATTTTTGGTTTGTACGTGGTTTGTGTGCGTGCTCCTGCAACTTGCGTAAATTTTGGGTACATTTGTGCTGGTGATTGGTTTCTATTAGTTTTATTTCAATTATATTATATCTGATTATTGCAAGCTACAGTAATTTTTAATGGCTTCCGAAGGAAAAGATAATTTTTGTGTTCGCTTTACTGGCAAAAATTATGCTGCTTGGGAATTTTAATTCAAGATGTATGTCAAAGGCAAAGGATTATGGAGTCACCTTGATGGGGTTTCGAAGGCGCCAGAAGATAAACCCGCCTTAGACGCATGGGAGGTCCAAGATGCTCAGATTATTTCTTGGATCCTCAGTACTATTGATCCTCTGATGATCAATAATTTGCGCGCATTTTCAACTGCTCAGGAAATATGGAATTATAATTTGCAGCGTATTTACAACCAGGACAATACAGCCAAGCGATTTCAATTGGAGTTAGAGATCGCCAATTACAAATAAGGTACTTTGTCAATTCAAGAATATTATTCTGGTTTTTTAAATTTATGGACAGAACACTCTACTATTATATATGCTGTTGTTCCCAAGGCGTCTCTGTCGGTCGGTCGTGATGTTTATGATACTAGTAAACGGGACCAATTTCTCATGAAACTTCGTTTGGAATTTGAGGCTGTTCGAGGTGCTCTGCTGAATAGGAACCTTGTTCTTTCCTTAGATACCTGTATTGGTGAACTGCTCAGGGAAGAACAACGTCTTAATACTCAAGGAAACATGCTTCATGATCCCGTCCATTCTGAACCTGTGACAGTTGCATATGCTGCGCAGAATAGAGGTGTGGGCCGTGATATGCGCCAAACTCAATGCTTCAGTTGTAAACAATTTGGACATGTTGCTCGTAGTTGTCCTAAGAAATTTTGCAATTACTGCAAACAGCAGGGTCATCTCATCTCTGCATGTCCCACGCGTCCTCCTCGACCGACTAAGCATCCGGTACAAGCATTCCATGCCACTACTAGCTCTACAGCTGGTCCTTCCACCACTGGTGCATCTAGCTCTGCTGCTGGTCCTTCCATCCCTGTTGCGTCTGATGGTGGTGCTCTTCAGCCTGAGTTAATTCAACAAATGGTACTATCTGCTCTTTCTGCCTTGGGTATTACTGGTATGTCTTCTTTCATTGCTTGGTTACTTGACTCTGGTGCATCGAATCACATGACGGGTTCCTCTGAACTCCTGCACAATTTACGTTCTTATATTGGTAATCAAAAAATTCAAATTGCTAATGGTAGTACCCTTTCTATAACGAATGTTGGTGACATAAATTCTACTTTTAGAAATGTGCTGGTAGCACCTGGGCTTGCCTCAAATTTATTGTCTGCTGGTCAATTAGTGGATGAAGGTTGTGATGTTAATCTTACTCCGGCTGGTTGTCTTGTGCAGGATCGGGTGTCAGGGAAGGTGATCGCGAAGGGGCCTAAAGTTGGAAGAGTGTTTCCACTCCAGTTTCATTCAAATCATTTATCTCTTGCTTGTAATAGTGTTTTGAATGCATGTGAGGATTGGCATAGGAAATTGGGCCATCCAAACTCTGTTTTTTTGTCTCACTTATTTAAGACTGGTGTGTTAGGTACTAAATTGATAGATTCTAGTACCTCTATTTCATGTTCTGTTTGCAAATTAGCTAAGAGTAAAACCCTTCCTTTTCTGTCTGGTGCACATCGTGCTTCTACGTGTTTTGAGCTGATTCATAGTGATGTTTGGGGGATTTCTCCTGTTGCTTCTCACGCTCACTACAAATATTTTGTCACCGTTATCGATGATTATAGCCGTTTTACTTGGATATATTTTCTTAAATCTAAATCTGCAGTGTTTTCTATGTTTAAGAAATTTCTGATGTATGTTGAAAGTCAATTCCAAACCAGTATTAGAATTCTCCGGTCTGATTCAGGTGGTGAGTATATGTCTCATGAGTTTCAGGAGTTCTTATAGCAAAAAGGTATACTGTCTCAACGATCTTGTCCCAATACCCCTCAGCAAAATGGTGTTGCAGAACGTAAGAATCATCACTTGTTGGATGTGACACGTACCTTACTTCTCCAGGCATCTGTTCCATCCAAATTCTGGGTGGAGGCTCTCTCCACAGCTGTCTTTTTGATCAACCGTCTTCCTTCTACGGTGATTGGGTTTGATTCTCCTTACTTTCGCCTTTTTAAAACTCAGCCTGATTATAGTCGGTTACATACTTTTGGGTGTGTATGTTTTGTGCACCTCCCATCCATTGAAAGACATAAGCTTGGAGCACAATCTGTCCAATGTGCATTTATGGGGTGTAGTCAGTCTCATAAGGGTTTTGTGTGTTATGATGTCTCTAACCATCGTTTTCGCATTTCTAGGAATGTGACATTTTTTGATAATCAGTCTATGTTTCCTTACTCTTCTCCTGGTTTGAATGATATTGCTATACTTCCGAAATTTTTTGATAAAACAGGACTCGCTCCCACTTCCCCTTCCGACACCGACCCTGATCTTGCTCCTGCTCCTGCTTCTGATCCTGGTTCTGACCCTATACCGCCGGCACCACGGCGTTCTGGTAGAACGTCTCGAGCACCTGACAGATATTCCCCAGACAGGTTTGGTTCCTCTCATACTGCTTTAACTGCTTCTCTATCTGGCACATCTATTCCTACTTGTTACTCGCAGGCTGTTAAAGACGTGTCTTGGGTCAATGCCATGAATGAGGAACTTCGGGCTCTTCAGGACAACTGCACCTGGGATATTGTTCATTGCCCTCCCGGTATCAAACCCATAGGCTGCAAATGGGTTTATTCTGTGAAATTGAATTCTGATGGATCTCTTAATCGGTATAAGGCTCGATTGGTGGCTTTAGGCAACAAGCAGGAATATGGTATTGATTATGATAAGACATTTGCACCAGTTGCTAAAATGACTACTGTTAGAATGATGCTCTCTATCGCTGCTTCTAATGGGTGGTCTCTCCACCAAATGGATGTCAAGAATGCATTTCTTTATGGAGACATGGCTGAAGATATTTATACGACTCCCCCTCAGGGCCTTTTCTCTTCATCTAAGGGGGTGTGCAAGCTCAAACGATCTCTATATGGTTTGAAACAGACACCTAAAGCATGGTATGCAAAATTCCGTTCCACTCTTCTTGGGTTCTCTTTTACTCAAAGTCAGTATGATTCGTCTTTGTTCATTCACCGCACATCTACGGGCATTGTTCTTCTCCTTCTTTATGTTGATGATATGATCATTACGGGTTCTGATGCAGCATCCATACAGGACGTTAAACAAAAGCTTCAAGCCTCATTTCAAATGAAAGATCTTGGTCTGTTACATTATTTTCTTGGACTCGAGGTTCATTCTACTTTTAAGGGCATATTTCTCCATCAGCATAAGTACGCCACCGACCTTATTGCTATGGCTGGCCTCGAATCTGCTAATCCTGTGAATACTCCTCTTGAAGTTAATGTTAAATACCACCATGACGAGGGAGAACTTTTGACTGATCCGTTATTGTATCGACAGCTCATGGGTAGTCTTAACTACTTGACCATTACACGACCAGTTATTTCATTTGCTGTTCAGCAAGTAAGTCAGTTCATGCATTCTACTCGTCATCTTCACTTGGCAGCGGTTCGTCTCAACGGGGTTTATTCTTTCCTAATGGAACCCCCCCTTACGATGAGTGCCTATAGTGATGCTGATTGGGCTGGGTGTCTCGACACTCGCCGCTCTGTCACTGGTTGGTGCATGTTTCTTGGTTCTTCGTTGATCTCTTGGAAAACTAAGAAGCAAGTGAGAGTCTCTAAGTCCTCAACCGAATCGGAGTATCGTGCTATGTCTACGGCATGCTCCGAAATACTTTGGCTTCGTGGTATTTTGGGTGAACTTGGATTTCCTCAAACCGATCCGACATCTCTCTATGCTGACAATACAAGTGCCATTCAGATTGTTGCAAATCCGGTTTTTCATGAGCGCACTAAGCATATCGAAGTTGATTGTCATGCAATTCGTGAAGCCTATGATAATCACGTTATATCCATCCCTCATATCAATACTCAATTTCAAGTTGCAGACATTTTGACCAAAGCTATTCCTTCTCCACGCCATCAGTTTCTTGTCAGCAAATTGATGCTCCTTGATGACCCGCATCAATTTGGGGGGGGATGTGAATAAGGAAAATAGGGAAGCTGTAAATAGTAGTTGTGTAGATTTATTTATATGCTTATGCTTTGGCCCAGGCCCGTTAGGTTTTGAGAGACAAAGCTATTTAATCTCCTTTGTAATTGTATTCAAGGACACTGAGACATTATCAATAAAACGGAACTACAGCTACTCTGTAGTCGCAGACGGGCAAACTTTGGCCGAACTGCGTAAACAATATTGTGTGTATTAATTTAACAAATCAAAGAAGCAATTTGGAGTTGTGATGGGAATAAAAGCCAAGGACCCGATAAATTCAACTCAACTTTTCTTTCTTCAAGCCCTTGTGGGAGATGGTTGAAAATGACATAGTTATTTTCTATTTGAATTTCACGAGAACAATGTGTTATCCATGGCTATTACCTCCTCCTTCCTCACTCTTGTGCCCAAAAGGGATAATCCTCAATTATTGTCGGAATATCGCCCAATTTCCCTAGTTGGTAGCCTTTATAAAATTCTCCCGAAGTTGTTAGCAATACAAACCAAAAATCTTCTAGGCAGGGTCATAGAAAAAACAGAGTGCCTTTCTTCCTAAGAGGCAAATACTGAATGGTGTGGTTGTTATCGATGAGCTTGTTGATTTGGATAATCGTAGGAAGGACAAGTGTGTATTGCTGGAAGTGGCGGAGCTGGATGCGCTCTTGTATTTTCACATGCAATGTCTCGATTTTGGTGAACGAAAGTCCAGCAATGGAATTTCAAGTTAAGAGAGGACTGAGGCAAGGTGACTCTCTCGTCTCCTTTCTTTTCTTTGTTGCTGCTGAAGGGCTTGTTGGACTCATATTGTTTCAGGTTAATGATAGATTGTCTTTAATTTCTGAATGAGTCAATGTTGCAATCTGCAGATGATACCATTCTAGTAGGTGAAATCTCTTGGAACAATATGTGGAGCATCAAGGCACTCCTCATAGGCTTTTAGCTAGTTTCAGGGCTCCGGGTGAATTTTGCTAAAAGCAGCATTTTTGGAATTAATCTAAATGAGCACTTCTTGTTAGCAACATCCTAATTCCCATCTCGTAGCATTGGTTCTCTTCCGTTTAATTTTCTTGGCATTTCGGTTGGAGAAAACCCCAGGAGGGCATCTACCTAGAAATCGATTATTGACAAAGTACACGTGCTATTTGCTTTATGGAAAAGAATGCTTCTCTCCATTGGAGGAAGGGTAACACTTATCAACTCGGTGTAATCCTCGCTTCCATTATATTTCTTCTCTTTCTACAAAGCCCCCAAGAAGGTCCTTTTGGAACTCACCATAATTCAGAGAGGTTTCCTCTAGTCAGGTGGTGTTGAGGGGAATTCAATTTCTTGGATGAAATTGTGATGGGGTATGTCAACCAAAAAGGTTTGGAGGGATTGGGGATAAAAAATTTAGAACTATTCAACTATGCTCTACTAGCCAAGTGGAAGTGGCGATTCACTAATGATACGGAAACGATTTGGTACGACCACCATAGAGCTCGCTATGGTGACCTCGGAGAGTGGATCTTTGACTCGGCAGATTTGGTTTGGGTAGTCTCGGGAATTACTCCCTTTCATGGCGTGACATTCATCTACTTGGGGCAGATACTCCTCTTGGTACTGGATGGTTTAGCTCGTAGTAGATGAACATTCATCTACAAGCGAGCACTAAATTTTGGTTACATAACTGAGCTGGTTCTACGTCCTTTAAGGAGCAATTCCCGAACATGTTTTTGCTAGCTTGTGATGGTGATGTTTCAGTCGCCGAGATGGGTACTTTCACCCTAATAAAATCAAGGCTTAAAGGTACTTTTAGTCCCTGCAAATGTCACAATAATCCAGTTTAGTCCCTGCAATTCCAAAACTTTTAAAATAGACCCTGCAATTACTAAACGTTACTACTTTTAGTCCCTACTGTTAGTTAAGGGTTAACACTGTTATCTTTTGATGATGTGGCACACCCCCCACCCCCCCACCCCCCCCACCCCACCCCCCCCACCCCCCACCCCACCCCCCCCACCCCCACCCCCCACCCCCCTGACGGAATCGCTTATTTGCCTCTTTCTACTCTCAACTTGAACGACAACCTTCTCGAAGGAGAAGTCCCTGAAAGTTTATCTTCAAACCCTAATTTGCAGACTCTGAAACTCTTCAACAATAGTTTTTCAGGGAAATTACCACGAGATCTGGGGCGAAGGGGAGGGGGGCGAAGGGGAGGAGGGGCGAAGGGGAGGGGGAGGGGCGAAGGGGAGGAGAGGCGAAGGGGAGGGGGAGGGGCGAAGGGGAGGAGGGCGAAGGGGAGGGGGAGGGGCGAAGGGGAGGAGAGGCGAAGGGGAGGGGGAGGGGCGAAGGGGAGGAGAGGCGAAGGGGAGGGGGAGGGGCTGGGGTGGGGTGGGATGGGGGTGGGGTGGGGTCGGTGGGGGGTGGGGGGTTCACGAGGAAGAAGAAGGGTGGGGGTGGGGGGGGGGGTGGGGTGGGGTGGGGGGGGGGGTGGGGGGTGTGCCACATCATCAAAAGATAACCGTGTTAACCCTTAACTAACAGCAGGGACTAAAAGTAGTAACGTTTAGTAATTGCAGGGTCTATTTTAAAAGTTTTGGAATTGCAGGGACTAAACTGGATTATTGTGACATTTGCAGGGACTAAAAGTACCTTTAAGCCTAAAATCAAATACCAGGAAAATGTCCAATTTAGACATCTTAAAAATCTGCCATTTGTCTAAAATTGAGGGCAATTTGGTAAATGATCCGCAAAAAGCCAAAATATTGACAGCTTTTTCAGCTTTTCTCTTTTACAGCTTTTCAGCTTTTACAATTTTTGAGTTTTATTTTTGTCAGTTACGCGTCAGAACAGATAAATAGTGACAGACTGACAGAACACAAAATAAATATGGGAAGCTAACGATTTTTTTTATATAAGCATAGGAAGCTGACGGTGCCGCAGGAGTTAAATTAGAATAGTTACTTTTTGGTCTGCTTTTATATTTTGTGCGCCAACCATAGAGGAAAATGAGTTGAAAATTATTGGTCAAATTTTATTTAAAGGAGTTGATATTACATCAAAAAAAAAACATGAAGCTTTCAAAATCGATGGTCAGATTTTAATATATATTTTTTTTCAATTCAATTCTAATTCAATCTGAACACATATTTTAATATTTCTTTTTTTCAATTCTTTCTCTCCCCTTTGATGTCAAAATAATTATTATTTTTGCTTTTAAATATATTTGTTTTTTTAATTGATATAAATTATAAAATTGATCTGAAATACAATTTTTATGTCAACGGGAGCGGCAACGAAAAAAGTAATTTTACATGCTATCAATTTTATATTTTTAGACGTCTTCAAATTTTGACATTTGGCACAAATTGGGGGTAACATTGCAAAGTCACTACTAAAAGACAAAATTTGTCGGCTTTTCCGCAGCTTTTTTGTTTATAAAAAACAATCAGCAGCGCTGACACGCTGGCACGTGTCAGTTTTTGCTTTTACTTTTTTTTTAAAAAAACTTTTTAAAAAAAAAATGTTTTTTAAACTGTTTATTTACTATAATCTCTCTATTAAAACTACTAAAATCAATTAATTTTTTCATAAAAAATAAAATCAATCAATTTAACCAATACAAAAAATTACCAAATAACTATTTTATAATTACTAAAAAGGAGTAAAATGCCAACGGGAGTACCGACTTTTTTTAAACTTTTTCCAAAACAACTATTTTAAAAAAATAAAATTTTTTGTCAGTTTTATAATTTACTCAAACTATTAAAATTAATCAATTTAACTACTATTAATTGTCAGAAAAACCCATATCTTTAACAAAATTTTCAAATTTTTTCCAAACAACTAAATTATTAAATTGATATTATACTCAATAATTGAATAATCTAAAAAAAAATTATTTACTATAATCTCTCTACTAAATTTATTAAAATCAATTAATTTTTTCATAAAAAATAAAATCAATCAATTTAACCACTACAAAAAATTACCAAATAACTATTTTATAATTACTAAAAATGAGTAAAATGCCAACGGGAGTGGCAACGAGAGCGGGAGTGCCAACAGGACTGCCAACATGAGTGCCTACGGGAGTGGCAATGAGAGAGGTAACGAGAGCGCCAACGAGAGTGCCAACGGGAGTGCCAACGAGGATGCAAACGAGAGGGTCAATGGGGATGCATATTTTACCTCAAATGTCCAAATACATTATTATGGATCAATGTAATTCTGATTGTCAATCTCCTTTAATTTCTTCGACTAAATATAATTTTCATTTGTATGTTATATGACATAATACCTATATCTTTTCATTTTGAATTTCAAATCACACATTTTGGACATTGTTAACAACTTACGATTATTTTCCAAATTACTATTATGACTTTATGGCAATACACCGACCAATCACCCGTGTATGCACGGGTAAAAAACTAGTATGGGAAGGAAGATCATGGATTTGGAACTGGTTGGGGCAACAATAACCGAGACGTTGTGAGGTTGATATGGCTACAGCACTTCCTAAGGTTGTTTAAGGCTTCAGTCCCAATCAAGGAAAGCTTGATCAGTGGTGTTGGATGCAAGAGCCAGTGTTGGGGTTCACTGTGAAGTCTTGCTACAAATTGATGTTGGAGGTATGTTTTTCTTCCTATGCTGATGCTAATTTTGTGAAGGCTGCAAAGAGTCTCTAAGCTAGTAGTGTTCCCTCAAAGATCCATGTGTTTGGATAGAGGCTTCTATTAGGCAAGTTAGCTACTAGAGACCAACTGGTGCATCATGGTATTATCGAACCTGCCCATAACTTTGCTTGCCCTTTTTTGCTTCAGTGAAGATGAATCCATAAGTCATATCTTCTTTAACTGCAAGTTGTCTTCTGAACCTTGGTAATTTGTTTATGTTTGGTTGGGGGTGAACTTGGGGCCACCACCGCTCGTGCTCGTCGTTTCTATACTAGCGCAATATATCATTACAAAAACAAAAAAATGCAGGATATCAAAACAAATTCAAGAAACATGAAATCAAGAACAAGTAAAGCTCATTGAGGTGACAGTGAAGGGCGCACTCTAGCCCTGCTTGATTGGGTGAATAATTCACGGAGGTTGGAACTTTAGAAACCCTGATTTTTAGATTAATAAATTTGTGGAAGAAGACCTATTTTAGTTTCAATGGACTAATAACATAGTCATCATGCTTACATGACTAATTATCCATATGGACCATATCACTATCCATCCATAATTAACTGTGCACTTAATAAAAGAACCAATTTAACTAACTATTAAAAGATAAAAGAACGCAAACAAATATTTTAAAAGATAAAATACGAAAACAAAAAAATTGTAAAAGATAATTAACAGTGCACTTAACATAAACACCATTTGAATTAATTAACAATTTAAAGAGATAGAAGAATGTAAACTACTATTTTAAAAGAAAAAAGACAGAAACGAAGATAAAAGGAAAAAACTACATTTTGGCATTTTTTATAAGTTTACCATATTTTTGTCATTTACTGACAGTTTGTATTTTGAGTGTATATCGTAAGGCCAATTATTATTTTTTGACCAAAATCGTAAGGCCAATTAGTTATTGTATAATGGATAAGTTCGTAAAAATAAAATAGATGTGCTTAGAAATCATTGTAAGTTCATAAAATACAATAGGAGTGTTTAGAAATCATTAGTTCATAATGTTTACTATTAGTTTATATTGTTTTTTAGATATATAACATTTTATTTTTTTCTCTCATTTTTACTTCTACTACTTTAATTAAATTTTGTATTTATTTTCCATTGAAAAACAATCTCTGTCATTTTTAAGAATTAACTAAATTTGCCCAGTCGTCCACTACTAGTTGCATTGACAATTTCATTGACTTGGGGACGCCGACTCTTGTGTTTGAACTCGGGTGTATCCGATGGATAATATATGTGTGGTGTTTATTTGCCATTTTGCCTAACATGCAAAAAATCCATTTACATTATTTTATATTTACACATTATTTCAATCATTAATTTTACCAAACACTTTAAATTTATAATGTTAGTTTATTCCCTACTAGCTCTCTCTTAATTGCTCATATTCTATAAAATAACTTAGGCTTAAAGGTCATTTTGGCCCCTTCAAAATACACATTAATCCATTTTGGCCCCTGCAAAATGAAAAACTTTAAATAAGCCCCTGCAAAATAGTTAGTTGTTCAGTTAAGCCCTCGCTGCTAGTGGTCCACTAACGCTGTTAGTTTTAAAGGTATTTTGCAGAGGCCAAAATGGATTAATGTGTATTTTGCAGGGGCCAAAATGGATTAACGTGTATTTTGCAGGGGCCAAAATGACATTTAATGTGTATTTTACAGGGGCCAAAATGAGGGTTAAAAATAACAGCGTTAGTGGACCACTAACAGCGAGGGCTTAACTGAACAACTAACTATTTTGCAGGGGCTTCTTTAAAGTTTTTTATTTTGCAGAGGCCAAAATGGATTAATGTGTATTTTGCAGGGGCCAAAATGACCTTTAAGCCAATAACTTATTCATCATCCGGTTTTTTTTGACAAATTATTCACCATCTGTTACCCTCCACATTTATGAGTAAAGTTTTAGTTTTGTAAAAAAAATGAGTTTAAGTTTTAAAACTATTTACTTTATTTTATATATATATATATACACACTAATCTATTCTATTAACTTTTGTCAAAAACCTACCTATAAAAATCAATGCCACTTTTTTTTGACCATTGCTGGCTACTCACGGAGTTTCCCAACGCTTACAACAAAAGACTAATCTCCGCTCGTGCTTAGGATCAAATTTCACATTGGCCAACACCGAATTTGTCCACTGCGAGAGTTGAACCCGGGAGCACCGGGTCCACCCCCGTGTCCCAGGGTAGATTAAGCAACTGGGGCAACGGTGTTGGTTAATACCACTTTAGACATGATAAAAAAATTCTCACTTAAAATTTTCTCTTTTTTTTAATAACTGTTGTTTAATTTTTTTGGACAAAAATATTCACCCTCTTCTATATCTCCCACACATGTATTTATTTGTACTATAAAGAAAATAAGTATTTTTTTGTCATGTTTCACTTTAAGTACCAACAAGGGTTGGTCCATAGAGTAGCTGAGCTTGGATCCCACTGTGAGGACCCGGGTTTAAATGTTGGGTGTGGCAAATTTCTGTTGGGAGGACAGAACCACACGGACCAACAAAGTTGGGTATATACCTGACAAGGTTTCCCAGGACTCTGGTTAAGAGGAAAGTGACTCAAACTATCTCATCCAAGTGCTCTTGGGTAATGGATACATGTGAGTTTTTTTTTGTGTGAACTGGGCATCCTCTGCGCGCAACTGTAGAGACTAATCCAGCATTGGGAACGTTGCTGCATTCTCAATGTTGGATTCAAACTCAGGACCTTTGTCAACGGCCAGATGAATAGAACAATTATTATCTTCTTTTTTTGTCAGCTCGGACGAAATGACAAATAAACATCACCCACTATTAGGAGCAGGCATACCGTCTAACGAGAGGGACAAACACACACCTTCAAAAAATAAAATTAAACATACCCACATTATAAAAATAATATTTTGCACACCGAGAAAAAAATAATTTTGCCCATGCCTCTAATTTTGCACGGCCCATACTAAACGAGATACACATAATCACTCATATCAATTCATCTCTCTCGTGTGTAATTGATTTAATTAAATATATAAAAAATTTACTTTTAAGATATTATTAGTGATGAGTGATTTAAAAAAATTGACCCGTTGACCCGGGTCCCGGATATGCCCCAATGACACACCAAGTTCAAATTCGAGAACCAAGATTTTCATCTCTCTCATTTTTTTATTCTTTTTTACCCTCGTTATTTTTATAATATTCGTTTTTTGTCCTCAATAAATTAAAATAAAATTTTAATACTTTCAATTTTGAATTACTGTCGCTCTCTCTTCGGAGTTGGCTTTCTGTCCTTCTACATTCCATACTCTCTCTTCACTTTGTGAATTTGGTTTCTTCCACAGAAAAACTGCAGCTCTCTTCACTTTTTACTCTTTTTTTTAATCTTTTCTTCAATATTATCACTTGTTTGTTTGTTTGTTGTACCTGTACCTTTTATTCCTTTGCTTTATATTTAGTCCGAGCTTTTTGTTTGTTTCTCAAAAATGCCATTAATATCCCAATTTCTAACATATTAATGGCATTTTTAACCACCATCAAAAATTACAAAATAATTTTTTATAATTTAATAATTTATTAATATAATTAAGATGATTAAATTAATATAAATAATCCAGAGCGTAAAATAAAGTGCCACTCATGCGGATGCACAGGTAAAATACTAGTAACAAATAATAATAATAATAATCGATGGTTAATCTTATAAAAAAAAAATAATAATAATAATAACAACAACAACAACAATAATAATAATAAGGCTGTTTTTTTTTACCCCCTCACAGACTTTGTACCCCTATATTGACCAAACTGACCATTTTACCCCTGATTTCTCAAAATGACTTTCGGAATTACGTGTTTATACATTAATCCGGAACACATTTTCTTGATGTTTTTGGAATTACGTTTAAACACATAATTCTGGAACGTATTTTCTATTCCGGAGTTATGTCGTTTGAGGTAATTCCGGAAATATCAATAAAAATACGTTCCAGAATTATCTCATAGCACATAATTCCGGAACATAGCACATACTTCCGGAACACAAAAATGACTTCCGGAAATATGTATCAACGGTATTTCCGGAAAAGTCAAAAAACGGACTTCGAAAAACACCTGTTGATAGATAATTCCAAAAATTAAAAAAAAATCAATTTCAATTTAAGTTTTGGTAAAAAGGTGAGGGATATTTTGGGGATAAAATGTATTACGAGGGTACACGGTACACCTTCTAGTAGGAGGGGTATAAAAAAACCGCCTAATAATAATAATCACGGTTAAGCAAATCTTCCACGGCAGCTCACACCCATACACCTCGCCTCACTGTTGAAAAACAATCAATATAAATCGGAGGGAGCAGCATCCTTTTCATTACCCTGCTTAAACGGAACGCGTCGCAGGTTAGGGAAACCCATTGATATTCATATTCGTGTTCTCTTTCTCTTCTCTCTGTCCACACCTCACGCTTCTCTTTCTTTCTCTCAACCATCGTCTTCAATTTTCTCTATATTTCCAGAGCTTTCATAACCCCCCTCATTTTTCTCTCTCTTACTGTGACTATAATCAAAAAAATATCTTCATTTTCATTTAATTTCAATTTCCCGTTCCTTTTCCAACCACCCACCACGAGCTTCATGTTCAATTGCTTTTGATCCTAGCTCTGTTGGTCCATTCTCTGTATTCATATTCGTTTTTAGATTGATCCCTGCATAATTCCTTCATTGGAACAATTTCAAAGAGCTGAGAAGTGTTCCAATTTACCAGGAATTCGAACAAGGGATTGATTCTTAGCTTTCTCTGTTCAAATTCTTTGGACATTGAAGATCAAAGACTCTTTGCAATGCTGCTATCAACTTTTCCGGTAAGTACTACGCTGTATATCTTTTTGCAGCCTTGTGAATCAATTATTGAGTTCAAATTTTCTTTCTTGGTTAGCTGTAGCAGGGTTTGATCTTCTGTTTTACAATAGGATTCTAGAACCTAAATAATGATGATCTTTTTTTAGAACTGAATACAACACCCTAATTTCCTCATATATTTTTTAGTTAGTCAAACTTGGGTTTTGTACTTTATACCTTACATAATTCTATTAAAAAAAACATGTTTTGGGGTTTAACTTCAAAGCTTTCTCCCTTTGTCCTAATAATGCTTTCTTTTGTTTTGTTGTTTGGAAAGGAACATGTTTACCAAATATGTGCTGGGTGTGAGGGTTTATCTTTGTTATGGAGAATTGTTTACATTTTGTTACTCTAATTGCAGAGATTCTTTTGTTGATGTGATCTGAAGGTTCTTAAAATGGACAGCTCAGAAACATAAATTTGGATCATTTACTACTGGACTTTCATCTTGGCAACTTAGCAATCAATCTGAATCTGTGTTTAATCTGCTTTTGGAACTATTTATTTACTGTGGAGGGTGGACGAAATGGCTTTTGAAATGAGTTCTGTTGTCTCTAAATTGGCAAATCTATCCACATCCGACCATGCCTCCGTAGTCTCTATGAACTTGTTTGTGGCACTTCTATGTGCTTGTATTGTCATTGGTCATCTTCTTGAGGAGAATCGGTGGATGAATGAGTCCATCACTGCTCTTTTGATTGTAAGTATTCACTTTACTTCAGATTGTTTTCCAATAAAACTTTGTATAGAAACCATCTCTCATTCTCCAAGTGTTTTGCTATCCTTTCAGAGGCAATAACGTTTACATGTATTGATGCTCAGTTTTAGCCATATTGGTTGTATCTTTTTCTTTTTATGGCTTAAATTGGATGATGACTAATTTCATATGGATTGTTTTCACTTTTCAGGGTCTTTGCACTGGCATTGTCATTTTGCTGTTTAGTGGTGGTAAAAGCTCGCATATTCTTGTTTTCAGTGAAGATCTTTTCTTCATATACCTTCTGCCGCCTATAATATTCAATGCCGGGTAATTTGTTTGGCACCATCTTATTGTCTAGTAATAAGGAATTGTTGTTTCACTCTGTATTTAGCGTTGTCTAATTAAAAGTGGGGATGTTTTGTTTTGCCTCTTTATGATCCATAAACTAATGACTAAATGATGATCTGTCCACAGATATCTTGATATGATAATCTCAAAACTATAGCATACTCAATCAATAATGCACATCTTTATGAGAATGAATTTCTGCATAATCAATGATATACTTAATGGAAGAGAAATTTTAGGAGCATATTACATCTGTGGAATTTGTGTTTGAAATATAGCCAGTACTAGCACACTGTTAACAACTTACTTGGTATTCTTCACTCCTATTTTTGTATACTCCCCTCTTTCATTATTTCAATAATGTCAAAAAGCTTACAAATTAAATAAGGTCTACTTAGCCTTCTTAGTTCTTTTTTGCAGATACCATAGTCAATTTAACCTACTATAAATAATAAATATTAATATGACTGTATAATTAAAAACCGGTACTCTGTTTACCCATAACATGAGTATGAATTGTATTCTTTCATACGTAAATTTTCTTAATCACACTGTTTCTCCATCTTCTAAGATTCTTATTCTGCATTCTGACATTCATTTTTTTATTCTTTTCTTTTAATTTCGTCATGTGTTTGATTGCAGTCATTGTTATTGTTATGAATCTGTCCTCTGTAATATATTGCAGATTTCAAGTGAAAAAGAAACAGTTTTTTGTCAACTTCATGACTATCACGTCATTTGGGGCTATTGGTACAGTAATATCATGTGTCGTCATAACTACGGGTAAGTCTTACCCCTTTATACTTACTATTTATTAAGTTTATTTAAGATTTGACATGTTAGGATTGTTACCTAGTAATTTGTAATCTCAGACAAGTGTTAGTTCCTTACTAACCTAACTTTATCAATTAAAAGTTTATTTTTGGTTTAGAAAATATGCTGATCAGGTGAAAGAGAATTACCTTGAGGAAACTGACCACAGAGAAATTTGTCTAGCTCTGCTGACTTAAATCTGAGGCATTATTTCAGGTGTCACATATGCTTTTAAGAGGCTGGATATTGGGCCGCTGGAAATGGGCGATTATCTAGGTATTATACTAGTCAATCCTATCTACTTGGAAGCTACCCATTCAGTTTGTGACTTAGTAATTTATGATAATTTTCAGCAATTGGAGCAATATTTGCTGCAACGGATTCTGTTTGCACGTTGCAGGTTTGATATGATGAACTTTTTGCATTCTTCTGGCAACTAGGGTTTCATAGTTAATTGCTAAACTTATATATGATGATGATGCAGGTGCTAAATCAGGATGAGACACCTTTGCTGTACAGTCTTGTATTTGGGGAGGGTGTTGTGAATGATGCTACGTCAGTGGTGCTTTTCAATGCAATCCAAAGCTTTGACCTCGACCAACTTAACCCTTCTATTGGTTTTCACTTTTTGGGCAATCTCTTGTATTTGTTTATCGCAAGCACACTGCTTGGAGTTTTGGTAAATGTCTTTCTCTGTCTGCTTCTCTCATGCACACATCACACAGACAAGATCTCTATCAACAGTGAGTGAGCACACCACACACACTAACATTTATATGACTTGTTATTTTGGTCTAATTTATCTCTATCGCCTTGTAGACAGGTCTGCTTAGTGCTTACGTTATTAAGAAGCTGTACATTGGCAGGTATCTTATCGACATCTTGCCATTCCCATCGTCTTTTCAACATTAACCATGATGGGGTTCCATTGTGTTTTATTTAATACATCAGTTTATTCGAGAAAAACTTAAAATTGTGGATATGATAATTAATTGAATTATGGCTTCTGCCTCTTTCAATTTGTTGTATTATTGTTAACTAGACAAAGGCCTACAGTTTATGAAGATTATACTGAACTTGGTTTGGTTGTTTGAACTTTGAAATAATGATCTAAGTTAACTGGTTCATTCCCGCTTCGGGCAAGAACTACGGGATTCATTATTTTTTTAAATGAGTTCGTCAGTTAACTGGTTATAAATGTTGCTCTCCATTCTAAATGACTTCATATTTGTTAAAAGGAAACCTTCAATGAAATAACTTAATGAACAGGTGCTAATAAAGATTAAATTGCATGAGACTTGTAGGCATGAGTTTATAGTATAAATTATAAAAATATCCTTCACTCCTTAGTTCTAGGTGAGTATGGATTGGTATCATTTTCAACTGTCTTAGTTTTCTTATTCTTGTTTAGGAATTAATGTTTCATTATGCAATGAAATCTTTTAATTACTTGTGTCTCTCTGTATGTGTATTTGTCTGTTTTTGTGTTTTGATATTGAGAGCATTGTAGGGTACAGGATTATTTGACACAATTCTTTAATGAAGTTTAACAATTTTCTCCTTAATTCCAGGCACTCTACAGATCGTGAGGTTGCTCTTATGATGCTAATGGCATACCTCTCCTACATGCTGGCTGAGGTAGGTTTTAAAAACTTCAATAATGTTTTATGGATACAGTCAACAATTGTTACTAACTTGATGCTGATGCATCTACTTCTTCTGCAGTTAAGCTATCTGAGTGGCATTCTCACCGTATTCTTTTGTGGGATTGTTATGTCTCATTATACTTGGCATAATGTGACTCAGAGTTCAAGAATTACTACCAAGTATGTCTTCTAAACAAAGTTTCCCGGACTATGCATTGCTCACTATCCAAGTCAATGTATATCCAGATATATCTTGTGCAATGTATATCCAGATATATCTTGTGTATATCTTTAACATATCTTTTTTGTTTAACTCTCACAGGCATGCTTTTGCTACCTTGTCATTTGTTGCTGAGATCTTTATCTTCCTTTATGTTGGTATGGATGCCTTGGACATTGAAAAATGGAAGTTTGTTAGTGATAGGTATGTCCTATATTCTCTCTGGGACTGGTCATTGAGACGGCAACTTTTTTACTAAGTGAAAAATGGTTGGGTATCAATTTTTAATGTCGATAAATAAATGGTATGATGGATCCGCTTTACTGAAACAGTCCTTGTATTACTTGATGTGGCTGGAGAGATTTTGTATGTTGTTGTTTTGAGCTTTTATTTTCCTTGTGTTATTTTAGAAAACATTTCATCACTTGGTTTCTTTTGCAGTCCTGGAACATCTGTAGCAGCAAGTTCAATATTGTTGGGTCTTATTCTTCTTGGAAGAGCAGCTTTTGTTTTCCCATTATCCTTCTTATCCAACTTGACGAAAAAATCGCCATATGAGAAAATCTCCTTCAGACAGCAAGTATGGCTAAATTTCTATTGACGAGTACCCTTATGTGTGTTTCTGGTGTTTACTACCATGTTATGTTTAAGAGTTTCTCAATTTTAGGTGATCATTTGGTGGGCTGGACTTATGAGAGGCGCTGTTTCAATGGCACTCGCTTATAATCAGGTATATATGAGCAATACTGCTGATTAGGAGTTTTGGTTTTTTGAAAATCAAATGATTGGAAACTGCTTCGGCCATAAAAAATAGTGGTAACTAATCCCATCTATTGGGAAATGGCATGATGGTGGTGGTTGTCACTAAATATGGGAATCGATGCATACAAACTAATATGTATTATATAATGCAGTTCACCATGTCGGGGCATACTCAACTGCGATGCAACGCAATTATGATCACTAGCACCATCAGTGTTGTGCTTTTCAGCACAGGGGTAAGTTATCTATTTTGTAATTTCTAACATCCTTAGACAGTATCCATTGGTTTTGTTTCACTGCATTTTGTCATTGCTTCACCACTGATAGTTTTTTTATTGTATTAACCATTTGAGATGCTCTATATGATATTGAAACTATGAACAAATTGGTTTTTGCACTTGAGTCAAATAATCATTATATATGTGAAAAATTTCTATTGGTACTAACACAACTTAATTACAATTTCTCAGGTGTTTGGTTTGTTGACTAAGCCACTCATAAGGCTTTTACTACCTCATCCTAAAGCCACACACAGCATGACATCCACAGAACCATCTACTCCGAAATCAGTAACTGTCCCACTTCTAGGAAGTGCCCAAGATTCTGAAGCCGATCTTGAGGGCCGTGAGATTCATCGTCCGAGCAGCATTCGTGCCTTACTATCTACTCCAACACACACTGTTCATCGATTATGGCGTAGGTTTGATGATTCATTCATGCGTCCTGTTTTTGGTGGCAGGGGTTTTGTTCCTGTGGAGCCTGGCTCACCCAGTGAACGCAATGGTCACCAATGGGGTTGAGAAGAAAGCCAGGACATATGTAATATATGTTGTAAACTATGTATGGTTTGCGTATGATTTGTGAAAGGTCAAGCAATGTATGTATAATAAGAACCCTTTGATGAAATTTTGTGAAGTTCTTTGGGTAGTTTAGTACGAGAAGGCTACCATAAGCCATCTCTGCCTCTTTTGTAAACTATGATATTTATTAGATTCTTTGAACCTTTATCATTGTACTAAATATTTTTCTTGCCGTGACATGTTTGTGTATTTGTTGGGTGTATTCTTCCTCCAATGATGAAATTTTAGTGCACCTGATTTTCAAAGATATGCCTCACATTTTATAGACGCGAACATGGAAGGGCATGTCCTTGTTTATGAATGATTATATCAAAGAATTTGCGTACTTTATTGTGGTTAATGGACACCTAAAGGTTGAAGAGTGAATGACGAGGAGTTTACATTAGTTTGGAATGGATTGAGAGAAAGTACCGTGTAAGTAACAAAGACTTGCTTGTAAGTTGGGTCAAGGGCTTGTTGCTTGTAAATAAGATTTCTTTTCCTTGCGGATACATAGAGACGTATAGATGTTTGTGGACACTTAAAGAGCTACGAAAACCAAGATTGAAACACAAACGGCTAACAGAGTTGATTATAGCATTCAAAGCTGATATTTATTTTCTGTATATATACGGTCACATTGCTGTTGAGTGTTGAATGCTTTTGTTTTTTAGGATTGCTAGCAAAATTACTTTAACACTCTTCTACATATACTCTTTAATTCTTTATGATTGAGTAAAACTCATGAGTCTTGTTAATTTAGTAGGATCTATTTTCAAAGTGGTGGAACCTACATGAATTTTAGTCGATCATAAAAAGTGTTGGTAGGAGAGTGTTAAAATGAGTATTACTAGCATTTTTGTTTGTTTTTTAACCTTGAGATTCCTAGTCCATTTTCAGCAAAAGGGACAATTAATTATTTTTGTTGGTAAAACAAACATTTCATTGAGGAAACCCTACAACACCACACGTAGATTGTTTAGAAGCCAAAGGATATTTCCAAACCAAGAACTCCTAAATACCACCTATCAGGTTTATCCATACACCATCATCCATCGTGACAAAGGAGAATTGAGAATCCACATTCTTTGCATCTATCTATTTATGAATCATTTGTTTGACTTCTACAAGTTCATATCTACATAATTGGTCTCAGATATGACTAAATAAACCACGTGTCTGAGGTTAGATAATGAGTGGAGAAGAAATTGAGAAGGTGAAGAGGAACATGATGCACAATTTGTTAATTGGGAGCACATGAAATGGACAATATTTTACTTAGATCTACCTCTCTCTCTCTCTTGTCTACCTTGTTTATTTTCCAAATCGGGCCTTGTGTAATTGTCCAAAAAAAACTTTAAAAGGCCAAACCTTAATAACATGAAACCCTTTCTTCTGCATCAAGTTTTCAGTCCTTTATTGTTGAATAACTATTCGTTGTACGTTGCTCTTTTTCTTTCTCCTTCTTCCCTCTCTCTCGATTCAGTATAACTGCCACAGCCTCCATTTTCGTTCCGCTCCCAACAATGTTTCCTCTTTTTTGGAAAAACATCTTGTTTCTCCCTTTTGGTCGTTCCTCTTCATCATCATCATCATCACAAGTTCGCAAGCTTTTTATTAGGTATCAAGCGCGTGAGTTCTCATCATCATCATCATCATCATCATCTTCTTCTTCTTCTCCTGATTCGAGGAGTGTCAAAGTTGGCGTATGGTGGGATATTGACACCTGTGGCGTGCCTTCTGGTGTTAGCTCTAGGAAGGTAGCATCTTCAATTATGGCAGCAGTTAGAGCTAACGGGATTAAGGGTGATATTACGATTCAGGCTTATGGCGATGTTTATGCTTCAGATTCAGAGGAGCCATTATTCCGCACCCATCTTGAGTTAACCGGCATTATTCTGCACCCATATTCAGGTTATTTTTCTTACCCTATCACTATTACTATCCTCCTCTTTCATTAAAGTATGATACTGTTTTATGTATAATTTCAGACAATTAAGAGTCTATTTGAAATCCTTTTTTAAAAACAGTTTTTAGTTTTCTGAAAATTTTAATGAACAAATTTGTTCTTTTCACACTTTTTTCTGTCCACAACCTAAGCAGGCCTCCTACTTGTTTGTTTTGGAAATCATCCTACTTGTTTTGTTTGGAAATCAAGTCTTGATCGTTATATTTAGACCAACCCAGTTTTGTTATTTGCAATGTTTCTGATTGTGCAGGAGATGAATCGTACGCTTTGGAATATTTGTGGGTGCAAATGAAGGATATAATTTTTTCTGCAGCTTTATTTGACTAATACCTTAGATGGAGTGTAGTGCGATCAATCCTTTTTTATGTGACAAGTAGTTTCACTCTCATGCCATTTCATTTTGTGTATAATAATTGTCGGTCACATACAACTTTTTTATTCATTGAAATAAATAATCAGCAACCAAGCCAGTTATTAAACACTAACACTTTTTTTTTAAATAAAGATAAGTTTGATTTTAAAGTTGATGTGTTAAAGTAGTCTTCTAATGGCAATTTCGAGGTAGATGAAAATTCTTTTGCATGTCTATTAGATAAATTTTTTTTTTTTTTTGGTCGAAATGATACGGTTTCATGATAGAAAATGGGCGAAGCCCAAACCGATTACAACAGAAAAACAAGACAAGCCCAAGAGCCACAAACCGGCCCAAAAGCAAAACCAAAAGCAAGACAAAAAACAACATAATAAGCAAACAAATAGAAGACAACAAAGAAAGAGACCGAAGCGACTATGCAACTAGAGAGAACGAAAAAAACCCTAGAAAACGAATCAACACTAACAACAATCATCCCCTATAACCTTGAATACCAATCGCATCCTTCTGTAACAGCAACCTTAATTGCAAAGGGGGAGACACCATCCAGCTTGAAAGCAAAGAATTTGAAGAGGCAAGGTTCGCAACTTTATCAGCAACATCATTTGCAGATCGATTAACCCAATTGAAGACACAAGAGGTAAATTGATCTTTGCAAAACATAATATCATTAACAATACCCATGATCTCACCTCTTGATTTTTTTCCTTTGCATGCCTCAACCAAAACGAGCGAATCGGATTCAAAGATTACGCAACGACAACTCAGATTTGCAGCAAGAAGAACAGCTTCACGCAAAGCAAGAGCTTCTGCAGCAAGAGGCGAGGAAGCAAAAATCCTTGAGGTACTTCCTGCTACCAAAATTCCCAAATCATTTCTTACTACAATCCCCGAGTTACCCTTACCTGATCCCACGTCAAACTGGGCGTCAGAGTTAAACTTTAGAAAATTGTTGCAAGGAGGACTCCATTTAGACAAAGAACTCCTTGGACAATTACTATTGTTGTTGTTGTTTAGCATTGTAGGAATAGACCAAAAAATAGATGAAAAACTAGCCTTAATGGTATATAGAGTGTCAATAGGACTAGGAGCTATATCCTCAAAATACACAGAATTCCTTGACTTCCAAATGTTCCATAGAGAGATCATAGTGCAACTAAGAACAATCTGTTTATCCTTAGGATGACACCACTTTGCCTCTAGAATTGCTTCAAACCATTCACCAAAATGAGTAATATTATACACATTAGGCACAGGGCAAAGATTCAAACCAAACCAGATTGGGGTAGTCCAAGGGCATAGAAAGAAAATGTGCTCTAAAGTCTCCTCTTCCACTTTGCACACAGGACATAAACCAGTAGTAGCAATTCTTCTCTTAACAAGATTCATTGCTGAACTTATAGCATTATGCATGAGTTTCCACACAAAATGTTTAACTCTACCTGGTACATTAGCATCCCAAATCCTACTCCAAGATTTATCAGAATGAACAAAAGATGAAGTAGGAATTGGAGTGAGAGGATCCATTTCATCTCTTAAAGCAATATACCCTGACTTGACACTAAACACACCATCAATAGACAATGGCCAATAGAGAGAGTCTTTTGTATTACATAGGCTAATAGGAGTTTTAACAGCCCTTATAGCATCTTCAGAAGTAAGATTAAGTTTCAATGCTTCCAAATTCCACACCTTTGTAGATTGGTCTATTAGATCACTAACTTTAGAAACATTGCACACCTGAGTCGTAGCAGCCAAATGGCCCGATGCGAGCCACCTATCACCAGATATTCTAATATTCTCTCCATTGCCAATATTCCATCTACCTTGCCTTATAAGGAGATCTCTTCCATGAAGAATACTCCTCCAAACCCATGATATTCCAGCTTTAGGTTTGACAATCCCAAAATCCTCCCTATTACAGTAAATACCTCTCAACATTTTAGCCCAGAATTCATTAGGACAATTTAAGCACCTCCAAGCCTGCTTTGAGAGAAGGGAAGAATTCTGTATTTCAAAATCCTTAAAACCCATACCACCTTTATTCTTACTACCACACATAAATTTGAATGTAGTGTCTTTCTTTGTTATTGGGCTTGGTTCTTACTGTTGTTGTGAAAATTAATCATTTAATAAATGGTTTATGGCTCATGTCTTAGAATCTTGTCCACATAGTGTTACGACTTGCTAAAATGTTTCTTTCAATTTCATATTCTTTCTTATCTTTTCAAATAATAATGACTTATAAAAACACCGTTGCAATTGTAGGTGGAAACACCAGCACCGCAAATCTTCTTCGGGATCTACATTATTGGGTTTACAAGCATCCTCCACCCTCACACCTCTTTTTGATATTTGGTGATGCACACTTCTTTGGCATATTGCACCAGTTAAGATTGTGTAACTACAATATCTTGCTTGCATGTCCAGGAAGGGCTCATGTTAGTCTCTGCCATGCAGCAACTATAATATGGGAATGGTCTTCGTTGCTCAAGGGGGATGATCTTACAGGAAAACATTTCAACTATCCTCCTGATGGTCTGTATAATTCGTGGTATGGAAACTCAAATGTGCCTCTTGAAAATCCCTTCTCAGCTACTGAGCAGCCTACATCTTCACAAAATGCAGACATTTACAAACCTTCCTTAGACATAAAGTTAGGTGAAGCTTCAAAGTCAGTTTCATGGCAGGTCATGAAGTTGTTGAGTTCGCACCCGTATGGGATCTCCATTGGAGATCTTGTGCAAAGTTGATAAAGTGTGATCGGCCTTTGGGTAAACGCTTCTTTGGATATCAAAAGTTTTCCGACTTTCTAGTATCTATACCACATGTGCAACTCCAGTATTTAGGAGAAGGTAATTTTTGGGTGTGTTTGGTCCCGTTAACGATATCTGCCATTAAGAATAAGCAGAAGGACCGTACCTCAACTCAAAAGCTACACAATGAGGGTAAAAATATGGATGGAAGCGCAGATGGTGTTCCCAGAATATCCTCATCGTATGTTAGCAGCGAGGGTGATGATTCAAAATCATTCCAATCCATGCCTTCAACTTTCTTTAGTTGGATTAGTAGTAGGTGGACATTTTGGAAACACAATGCTAAGCCCGATGATTTGCCTACATATCATTTGGGCGCTTGGGAAGATCCCAGGTCATTAGAAGAATGGCAACATGATGCTAGTGTTTGGGAAAACATGAGTGTTTCAGTATGGTGGGACTTCGACAGTTGTGGCGTCCCTTCCGACATTAGCTTTTTGAATGTAGCACCTTCAATTATGGGAGTTCTTAGAGCTAACAGAATTAAGGGCCCTATTCATATTGACGCTTATGGCAATGTTTCTCAGCTTTCAGAGATCAAACAAGAAGCACTTTACTTATCCGGCATCGATCTCCACCACATTCCTGGTTCGTTCTTCTTACCTGATAACTATTACTATCTTCATTTTCATGAGTTCTATTGTTTTTCTTTATTTATTAGAAATTAAGGGGGTGTATTGGATTTGGATTTTAAAGGTCTGTTTCATCAGGAAAAAAGTCCAACAGATTTTAAAAGATTTTGTAGGAATCTCATGACTTTTAGAACTGTGCAGGACTTTCAAAAGTTTTTAATTTCGATTTTAATGGATTTGTATCGTAAGAATTTATAAGATTTAAAAATATTTTTGGCCTTTTGAGATTTGACAAGACTTTGATGATTTTTAGCATACATTCAAAATTTAAGAGAATCAAAGACAAAAATAACAAAAAATGATAATGTTGAGATAAAGAAAAGTAAAATTAATACAATTATTACTTAATTCACACTTAAGCAAACTTAAAATGATTATTATGGCATAAACCAATTACAACAAAAGAATTTTCATCAAAAAAATTAATAAGCTAAAGAACATACTATGTTATTTATTAGAAATTAGAAATTAAGGGGGTGTATTGGATTTGGATTTTAAAAGACTATTTTATCGGGAAAAAGTCCAATTGATTTTAAAAGACTTTGTAGAAATTTCATGACTTTTAAAACTCTGCAGGACTTTCAAAACTTTTTAGTTTCGATTTTAAGGGATTTGTATCATTAGAATTAGAATTTATAGGATTTAAAAGGATTTTTGGCCTTATGAGATTTGACAACTTGGATTATTTTTAACATACATTCAATATTTAAGGGAATCAAAGACAAAAATAACAAAAAACGATAAGATTGAGATAAAGAAAAGTAAAGTTGATAGACTAGTGGCTGAAAAGACAAAGGGTCTATGAGAGGAAGAGACAGAAAAAGGTTAGGCAGTTAGGAAATTGAATGTAAATCAGTTTGGGAGGTTAGCTGGGTATGTCCTATATAAGAATAGAATGTCTCTCAACCGAGGAGCTTTACTCTGGGCTTTGTATTGAGAGAATTTCATAAAATAAAAAAAAATTAATAAAAGAGAACATAATATGTAATATGACAGAGAAAGTTAAACCATAACACATGATATTAGACAATAAAATAATATGAATACATTATGAACAATGCATAAGTCACATTATTTGCAACATCTCTATACGATTATAATACCAAGGGTAAAAATAATGAGAGCACCTAACAAAGCTTGTTGATAGCAAGTTAAAAAATTGAGAGCAGTGAAGGAGCAGTTAGCGGCAAGCTATACCATCACATTATTTGCAGTACACGGGATAGGGAACGATGGTTTAGTGATGGATAAACTTTGAACAGGAAAAGGAAGAGAGAGAGAGATACTAACTTGGAAAAGTGTACAAGTAGGGAATGATAGAGTTAAAAGTCCCAAGAGTTTAGGCGGGTTTGTTTTATGGGCGGAGTATTTATAGATTGTACTAAAAAGTCTAAAAAAAATACCATCTAGGAAAATAATCCCCAAAATCCGCGTGTTTTTGAATATGCATGGATTTTTTTTAAGTTGTAAAAAGTTTCAAATGAATACCACTGGGTTTTGTGAGACTCTTAAAGAATCTTGAAAACACCATAGGATTTTTTATATCAACTAAAAGTCGTAATTTAATACCACATGAATGTTTTGTTCAATTTTTTTTTTAAAATCTTTTAAAATTCCAATCCAAAACACCCCCTTTCAAGGATCAATTTTTGAAATGTTGAACATTGCTCTTTAATTATCACTACACAACATGATTATTTCAAGATATTAAGCTTGTTGTAAGGTGAATGTGAAAATTGGCAAGTCAATCTTTTGGTAAATGAGAAGGAAAAGAATTCAGCATGACATTGATCATCCTCTTTCGGTAAACTATGATCTTTTTTCTGGTGTTTCGGACCTTGTAAAATTTTAGATTTTTTTCTATCCACAACCTATGCATAATCAAGTTTATTTGATGGAGGATATAAAAAATTTTGCTCGAAAGTTTATTTGACTAATACCTCAGATGGAGTGAAGTGCAATCAATCCATTTTTGTGGGTCATATCATATACAACTATTTTATTCATTGAAATAAATAATGAGCAACTGTTTATGAACAAAACTGGATATTACTTTTTCTGACATAAAAATAAGTTTAATTTTAAAGATATTGTGTCAAATTAACTGTGGCAGTAATGAGGCAGATGAGTACTCTTTTCCATGTCTGTTTGGTTCTTATTGAGCCTGATTCTTATTGTTTGAGATAGAGGTGTAGTTAACCAATTAGTCTTAGAATTAATCTTGTCTACATGAGGACTTACTGAAATGTTTCATTCAATTTTATCTTCTTTTTTATCTTTTGAAATAAAAATGACTTATAACTACATTGTTACAGGTGGAAAGAACATTTCCCATAAAAGGCTTGTGGATTGGGCTTCTAAAAATCGTCCACCCGCACACCTCTTTCTGATATCTGATAATAAAGACAAGGACTTCTTTAAGACACTGGAATTATTAGATGGTCGTTACTACAATATCTTGCGTGCACGTCCAAAAACTAGTCCATTTACTAAGGACTGTTATGCAACAATAGTGTGGCAGTGGTCTTCAATGCTCAAGGGGAAATATCTTACTGGAAAATATTGCAATGTTCCTCCTCATTGGTTTATTAAGGGGCAGGTGCCCCTTGAATATCCTCCTGAGTGGTATAGAAACTCAAAGGTGCCTCTTGAAAACCCCTTCTCAGCTACAGAGGAGCCCACATCTTCACAAAATGCAGAGATCCACAAACCTTCCTTGTACATAAATTTAGTTGAAGTTCCAAACTCACTTTCTAGGCAGGTTAGGAAGATATTGAGTTCGTACCCGAATGGGATCTCCATTGAAGATCTTAGGTTACAGTTTAGATTGATTTACACGTCTTTGCATAAAATCTTCTATGGACATAATGAGTTTTGCAACATTTTAGTATCAATACCACATGTTCAACTCCTGTATCTCGGAGAAGGTGATTTTTGTGTGCGTTTGATCCCATCAACGACATCTGTTGTTAAGAATGATCAGAGGGGTGTTGATCATTCAGGAATGCCTGTGTTATTTTCTACTGGTTCCTTTTGGGATGATGTGGAATCTTTTGTTTTCACATCCAGAGGATCGCGTCTTCTTTCCCGGTCAAGAAGCAGGTTTGCTTGTTTTGTACTTTCTTCAGCAGTTCTCTTTAGCTATGAAATTTCTAGCCTGCTTTTGTTCATTCCTTGCTCTAATCTAAACCCCAACTAAGAAAGAATACAAATGCGACACATTATTGTATTGTGAAGTTTCTATTGAATGTTTGTGTGACCTTCCAATATTTATGATGATCATTGTGTAGCTACTTGTTGAAAGAATATTCAGTAATATTTTGCTACTTGTTATTTGTGTTGTCAGGGAGGATATGGCTCATAAATTACAAAAGCATGGACCCCTGTCTCTTATGTCTCTCACTAGAAATGATATCCTTCAATTGGTGGAATTGTTGATAGCAGAGAAGAAATGGTTGGAGGAAGTCACTCACTAGCATTTCCTTTTAGGCCTACTCAATGAGTTCAGAAGAGCTCATTGATGGGCCAATCTCATGGTGCTAATGGCTTCTGAATAAAACACCACATTCCAACTTGCAAAAGTCATTCAAAAATTATGTGAACACATATTATGTTAAAAAAAAGATGCAAAATTGAAGGGTTCCTTCCTGGTGTAAACCGAACATGAGTTACTTGTTTCTCTCATCTATGTTTCTCTCTGTTTCTCTTTTCATTATTCATTAGTTATTTATTTCCGTTCGTATTTCATGGGTTATAGTTGAATAAGTTGAGAAAATATTTATTTTATATCTTATTCTTCATTGTCGGTTACTTGGTGAGTGGGTGCCATTTTATGGGCTGGGTTTACATTTTTACAATGTATCATTCATGTAATATATTTTTCAATATTACTCATGTTCTTATCCACTCTCTATATAATCAAATTAAGTATTAGCATATGTAGAAAAATATACTGAATGTATTATTTCAATTGTGTGTTATTACACTCACTAATCTTATTATATAGACAAGTAATTAACCTAATGGGCCTAGTACATGGACTACTAATAATAGCGAAAAAACTACTATTTACAACAACACATTTACATTTTTAGTGCTCCACTAATCTTGCCATTTGTCCCTTATCAAAGTTATAATTATAAATATTTGCAAAAAGACAAATCTGATTCTCAGCTTTTTAGCTATCCTTTTGGCTAGTGAGTCTTTCACTAGAACACTCCACCACTTACTATATGCGGGAAAAGAAAGTTGAGATTTAGGATTTAAAATTTCAAATAGGAAAATGCTAAACCTCGCGAAGCATTTACTTCGTGAAAACAACGAATGACAGGTATGGCATTTTTTCTTCTTAATTCCTATCAAATTTCTATGCTTTCCTGCAATTTTTATTCTGTACTCCACTGATACCGCCTTTCTGCCTATCAAAAAACTATTATATGGGGGTCCAATCTAGCGGCATACAACAACTATGCTAGTGTTTCTGTCTAATTTTCAAACCATAACCGAAAGTTAAGGAAATCATATGCCCTTTTCAATTAACTATTATAGGAACTCAGTGATGACAAGGATTTGGAGTGTCACGCAAGTGATGATGATGATGAAAATATTGGTAGGCAGTAAGGAGAGGGTGTAATGGAAACTGAGCAGTTTATGGAGGACATCATTTTGGGAGGGGATAGACGCTAAAATAGTGGAGAGGATAAAACAATTGCTATTGTTTTTACATAGTTTTATTATAGGAAAGAAACAAGGAGCAACGGGTCGTGATATTTCACGAAGATATTTTGTCGTGATATATAGCACTGTTCTGGACTGGGCTGAAGCCCAATCCGGCGTGAGGCTGACCGTAACCGGCCCAAAAACATGGCAGGAAGGAATGACCCAGATCCACCAAGATCAACGGCTCAGATCGACCCACACTGCATCTCGCAGGATCAACGGTCGAGATCAACCACGATGATCCAACGACCAGCATTGTCCCTCTAACTCTATATAAAGAGGCACTGCTCTCACTAAAGAGGTACACGCATTTTACCCATTATTACTTGCTCACTCTTATTCCACTGATTTGGGCGTTGGAGTGACATTGCAGGTACCACCACCCGCTCAAACCGCTGAGCACGACTTGACGTCGCTCACCCGTTTACTTCATTCATTCAGACTAAAGCACTCGGAGCTCGTGCCCGCTCCAAGGTCGAGCATCTCAGTACATTGGCGACCACAGTGGGAGAACCACTCCAGGCGTTATCCCACCTACGTTCCTATGGCTCCACGAGGCAGACCACTCCGCCGAAGGATCCTGCTCTTGCAGAGCATTGTTGGAAACCCTAAACAACCACAATCAACTCCAGAGGGTGTCCCGATTAAAGGGGAGATCGAGACGGTTCGAAGCGGACCTTCTCGAACGGCCATTCAGGCGAACATCGTACTTCCGGCTAACGCCGTCCAGTAGATTTTAGAAATATTAACGCCTCCTCGGCAAAACACCCAAGGGGGGAACCCTAGGCGACACAGATCACCTCCCAGAAGGCATCTCGTTCACAGGTCGCCTCCTCGGCGAAGGAATCAAAAAGGGGCCCTGCCCTCGTGTGAGGGACATCGGACATCGCCCCCTCGACCGACCCCACTTATTGGCCAGAAGAGCCCTCTTAGCAAGAATCTTCATGTGATCGGTATGCTTACCCTCAGTATGAGAATCGATTGTCAGAACGACGCAACTAACACTCTCCAGAAGGTTCTACAGAGCGACGTGGTCGCCGAGGCCGACGCTTCGAGGACCGACCACCTCGCAGAGAAAGGAATGGTATGAGGATGGGACCCTTTACCCGAGATATTGACGAGTATCCCATCCCTCGTTCCCAGAAAAAACCACCGTCGGACTTGAGAATGTACGACGACGTAGAAGACCCCGATGCCCACCTGAGGTACTTTGACTTGATGATGCGGTACCGGGGGGCATGCGGGTCGGTGAAGTGCAGGATCTTCCCGTTAACACTGGAAGGCCCAGCTTTGGAGTGGGTTACAGAACTAAAGCCAAACACTATCTCGTCATGGGATCAATTAGCCAGAGTATTCTCCGCTCGTTTCACAGCATAGAAAGTGAAACCCAAATCACGCGCGGTACTCAAGGAGATCAGGCAAGGGGAGAGCGAGACGCTCCGCGAATATATGGAACACTTTAATGAAGAAGCCGCCCATGTAAGAGAATTGGATGATCACATGAGGCTGTGGTTCCTGCGAGACGGTCTCAGGACCGGTGGCTTATTCGAAATTGAAGTCGGCGTCAACGAGCCACCAGACTTGGCCTCGTTCCTCTGCCGTTCTTGCCCATTTACTTTTCTTGCTATTTACTTTCTTGCACTTTTATTTTCCAAGTCATTTAAATTCCTTGCTATTTACTTTCTTGCACTTTTATTTTCCAAGTCATTTAAATTCCTTGCAATTTATTTTCTTGCACTTTTATTTTCCAAGTCATTTAAATTCTTGCTCATTTACTTTCCTTGCTCTTTAACTTTCCAAGTCATTTAAATTTCTTGCAATTTACTTTTCAAGCAATTTACTTTCTTGTCATTTACAATTCCGCTATTTATAATTTTGCACTTTACCGCTTTCTTTTATTTCTCGCTATTTAATTTCATGTCTTCTTCTTCTTCTTCTTCTTCTTCTTCTTCTTCTTCTTCTTCTTCTTCTTCTTCTTCTTCTTCTTCTTCTTCTTCTTCTTCTTCTTCTTCTTCTTCTTCTTCTTCTTCTTCTTCTTCTTCTTCTTCTTCTTCTTCTTCTTCTTCTTCTTCTTCTTCTTCTTCTTCTTCTTCTTCTTCTTCTTCTTCTTCTTCTTCTTCTTCTTCTTCTTCTTCTTCTTCTTCTTCTTCTTCTTCTTCTTCTTCTTCTTCTTCTTCTTCTTCTTCTTCTTCTTCTTCTTCTTCTTCTTCTTCTTCTTCTTCTTCTTCTTCTTCTTCTTCTTCTTCTTCTTCTTCTTCTTCTTCTTCTTCTTCTTCTTCTTCTTCTTCTTCTTCTTCTTCTTCTTCTTCTTCTTCTTCTTCTTCTTCTTCTTCTTCTTCTTCTTCTTCTTCTTCTTCTTCTTCTTCTTCTTCTTCTTCTTCTTCTTCTTCTTCTTCTTCTTCTTCTTCTTCTTCTTCTTCATTGTTTTATATTTCAATCTAATTTTATTGTCCTTCAAATCTTATTTTAAACATCAAACGAAGAACCGAAAGGTGAAGTATTGATGTTGGAACTATAAAATTAGACAAGGGAATCAAAACATGAGAATAGTTTTGAAACTCATGAGACATTATAAAGGTGTTATGCTTAATGGGTTTTGGTGACAATCAACCATGAGAATAGGCTTGATTGTTAGTTCAAAACACGCTCTTGTACTCCGAAAGGAGACATTAGTTATATTCGCTGTCTTGTCTTTGAAATACAAAACTCTTATAAATTGTTGAATAGTCTAAAGAATTATTTTGGATCCTCATTGTTGTGATGAAACTATAAACCTGGGATTGTTTTTATTTCTAAATTTTACATCTCCTAAAACCATTTCTCTTAAGTTAATCAACTTTGGAAAATTGAATTGGTAATCACCTAGGCTCTCCCTATGGATCGATAACTCTTTTATTACGCGATAAGACCGTGCACTTGCGGCCTATCAGTGTTAAGGAAAAGGCCTTGGGTAGTCGAACTAAGCTAAGTCCATAAGACTAAGTGAGTCTATAAGAAGGGATTAGGATTAGGGTTTTGCAAGAAAAAAAGCGAAAGTTTGAGAGTAAGAGAGAGCTAGAGGCGCGACGGCTACCAAGGAGAAAGAAAGAGAGAAAACGGCCAAGGAGAAAGGGAGAGAGAGAACGGCCAAGAGGAGAGAGAAGCTAGGGTTTCGAGATCTTCTAAGGCTAAGGTAAGGGTGGGATTCAAGCCTTATCATGGGATATATGAATGACTGTATGTGGGGTTAGGGTTTGATGATTATTCACATGTATGATCACATGCTTGTGTGCCTTGTTGAATTATGTTTGTGTGATCATATATTATGTTGCTTATTGAAATATGTTTGTGTGATCATATGTTATGTTACTTATTGAGTTACGTTGTGTGATCACATATTTATGTTGCTTGTTGAATCATGTTTGTGGGATTGACGTATATATGGCCTAAAACTATTGTTATGCCTTGCCATGATCATAAAGAAATTGAATGGATGCTTTGTGTTTGCTGAAAGTGGCGCCCTAGGCACCCTGTCACTGTTTTTGGTTGCTGTTGCTGAAACTGGCGCCTTGTGCCATGTTTGTGTTTGTTGTTGCTGAAAACGGTGCCCTATGCGCCCTGTACATGTCCCATGTTGTGTTGCTGTTGTTGGCCCCCTGTGCCTAGGCGCCCTGTCTCTAATTTTGTGTTGTTGTTGTTGGCGCCTTGACCTTAGGCGCCATGCCCTAATTCTGTATTGTTGCTGTTGGCGCCCTGCTCCTAGGCGCCATACCTTATTTTGTTGTTGTTGTTGAATGCGCCATGTTCCTAGGCGCCCTGTCCCTAGGCGCCAGGTCCTGTTTTGTTGTTGTTGTCGATGGCGCCCTGTCCCTAGGCGCCTGCTCCTGTTTTGCTGCCTGTTGTTGATGGCGCCCTGCCCCTAGGCGCCAGTTCCTGTTTGGTTGTTGTTGTTGATGGCGCCCTGCCTCTAAGCGCCAGTTCCTGTTCTGTCCCTGTTTGCTGTTGTTGCATGTTGGCGCCCTATGCGCCTATGGTTGTTGCCCTGTTCCGCTGTTGTTGCATGTTGGCGCCTTAGCACCTAGGGTTGTTGCTGTTGCGTGTTGGCGCCTTAGCGCCTATTGTCATGGCTGACAGTTGGCGCCCCCGGCGCCCATTGCTGTGCCCGTTTTTTTGCTGCCTGTTTCTTGTTGGTTGATGAGCGCCCTTGGCGCGTCGGGCCCATAATTGGCCAGTTGTTGATTAAGTGGCTAAGTGCTGACGTGTTGAGTTATTAAATTCATAAATTGCTGATTCGTCGAGTTGTTGAGTTATTGAACTGTTAACCTGTGTGGTGGCTAAATTATTAGCTCAAATATTGTTGTTGATGATGTTATAATAGTCGTGAAGCCTTTATTGGCTGGTTTAGTCGTGATGCCTCTATTTATTGGCAGGGATTTTATGTCGTCGGCCTATGGCTAATATTGAGATTTGTGTCGTTGTTGTGCTGACATATAACTGATGTTATTGATTGTCTGTGCATTCACCATTGCGTCGCATTTATAGCATTTGCATTATAGGGCGGTGGCCATGGAGCTTGTCTCCAACATGTCGTGAAGCCCCCTTTTGGCTGGTTTAGTCGTGAAGCCTCCTTTGACTGGTTTAGTCGTGAAGCCTCCTTTGGCTGGTTTAGTCGTGAAGCCTCTTTTGGCTGGTTTATGGTACCACATGCACGTGCATAATTCGAGTCGCATTCCGCATTCATGTTGCATAATTGATTGATTGAGACGATATTGACTGCTGTGAAGTGATGATTTTGATGCCTTGACCCAAAAATATATTGTCTTTCATATGTTTTATTATATAGCTCGATATCTCACCCCTTCTGTTTGAATGTTACCCCGATGTTGGTAACGTGCAGGTAACCGCGAATGAAGGCTGTTGTACCTTCATTAGTTCGGTCGGTGTCGTCGCTCTGATACGTAGCACTCGAGGGATGAACGCTTAGTTATATTATTTATGTCGTTTTGTTAGATTTTGAGTTATTCGCTGTTATGAACCCTTTTGAATTTCCGCTGCGTAGTTTAATGAGGTTTGTCTTGTTTTGAAATGTTGTTTGTCGGTTCATCCGGCGTTATGTATCCGATTTTCAGAAAAGACTTATTTATGTCTGTTTATGTTTTTATGTTGATAAATGTAGCATCCGTTTTGTGTTGAAAAACTCTGATTTTTACTATTACGTTACCGGGTAGAAATGGGTGTTACATTAGTGGTATCAGAGCAGTTCGGCCTGTCCGGCCAAGTCGTCGAGTCGTTGTGTCAATTGACGATCGAGCATTGTCAATTATTTCTAACTATTGTTTGTGTTGTAGCATTAAGTTAAGATGGCTGGAAGGAACGATGTTGCTATTGCTGCTGCTTTGACAGCTATGGCACAAGCTGTGGGAAATCAACCGAACGTTGGTGAAAATGCTGGGTCTCGGAGTTTGGCGACTTTTCAGAGGGAGAATCCGCCTACTTTCAAGGGCAAGTATAATCCTGATGGAGCGTTGGCATGGCTGAAGGAGATGGAGAGGATCTTCCGTGGGATGGACTGCACTCCAGCGCAGAAGGTTCGCTATGGTATTCATATGTTGGCGGAGGAGGCTGATGACTAGTGGTTAGAGACTAGTCAGAGACTGGAGGCTGCGAGTGAGGAGATCACTTGGGTTGTGTTCCGTAGAGAGTTCACGAGGAAGTATTATCCGGAGGATGTTCGGGGTAAGAAGGAGATTGAGTTCCTTGAGCTGAAGCAGGGAAACCTGTCTGTTACTGAGTATGCTGCCAAGTTCGTGGAGTTGGCCAAGTTTTACCCGCATTATAGTGAAGCGACTGCTGAGTTCTCAAAGTGCATCAAGTTTGAGAACGGGTTGAGGCCAGAAATCAAGAAGGCTATTGGATATCAGAAGATCCACGCCTTTTCTGATTTGATTGATAGCTGTAGGATCTATGAAGAGGATAGCAATGCTCATCGCAAGATTGTTGGTGAAAAGAAGAAGAAGCATCAGGATCGTGGTAAGCCGTATGATGTTCCTGCCGGAAGAGGTGAACCGAGAGTCGCTGAGGACCAGAGGACTAGTGGGGGAGACACTCCTGCTGGTGTTGTATGCTTCAGATGTGGTAAGGCTGGTCACATGAGTAAAGCGTGCAAGATGGGGGAAAGGAGGTGTTTCCGTTGTGGTAAGTGTAACACCCCTTTTCTACCCGGCAAAATATGAATAAAATCAGAGTTCAAAAAGAATTTTTTTTTGTCAAACAAAAGAATGTCACATTTCAACTTAAAAACATCACACACTCGCAAATGACAGTATCAATCATAAAATTTACCGTATAAGGGAAATACGATACATAACACCCTGCTAATGGGACGAACCCAAAACACCTGTTCAGTCAACATAGTAATAAACTCCATCACCACGCAGCGGAATAAAAATTAAAGATTCAAATAAAACAACCATAGCATCTTTGCAAAACCTCCACGACGAAACAACAATACAGTAAATAAAGACAAGCGTTCATCCCCCCGCCCCCGAGTGCTATGTATCAGAGCGACGACACCGACTCGACCAGCGAAGGTAAACAGCCTTCACTCGCAATTACCTGCACGTTAACAACATAGGGGTAACATTCAAACAGAAGGGGTGAGATATCTAACAATATAATAGCATATATGAAAGGCAATATGCTTAGAGTTACGACACTATATCTACCACTTCACAACAAACACCAAAATACAATCACCAAGAGTCATCAACAATGTCATGTAGAAATGAATGCAAATGCAACCCATCACCACAGGTATATGCATGTGGTACCATTTGGGCCACCGCCCTATCATCTCAAAAATCTGTCGGGCCACCGCCCTATCATCACCAAAAATTTGTCGGGCCACCGCCCTATCATGCCAATGATATGCGTGCGACACCATGGTAGATGCACCAGAGACAACCAATAATAATAAAAGTCACTTAGTGACACAACAACACCGAAAGTACAACATTTGGCCACCAGCCTACACCAGAAACTTTGCCAATAAATAGAGGCAATCTCACCTTATATATCACCATCAACAACCCCAACATTTGGATTAACAATTTAACCGCAACACCTACATGGCAGTTTAATAACGACAACACCACCAATGACACAACAATTAACGACACCACAACAATGGCACTATGACACCAAAGACTCCAACAACAACGACACCACTAATAACAACTATTAATAACACCAACGACACGGCAACAGAAAAACCACCGGGGCAGCCACACAGGCGCCCAGTCACCAACGACCACGGGCAACCATACACGGCGCCCACGGCGCCCCTGCGCCCAACAATCAAAACAGGGCAGCCACATAGGCGCCCACGGCACCCACTGCGCCAAACTCCACGGGCAGCCACGTGAGGCGCCCCAAGACTTCAGGAAACGGCGCCCAGGGAGGCGCCCAGCAAGCCAACAAGCAGAAAGTGGCGCCCAGGAAGGCGCCCAGAGACAACACAGGAAACGGCGCCCTTGGCGCCCCAGGAGCCATGCGCCTATGCGCGCTCCAGGACTAAACACGGGCAGCCAGGATTCGGCGCCCTTGGCGTCCAGCGCCACTCGACCCGCAACAACAAACAGCAACACGGCGTCTACGGCGCCCACGACAACATCACCAGACACGGAGCCCATGGCGCCCAGGAGACTCAACGGACGCGACAAAACACAACACCACAGCCGGCGCCTATGGCGCCCAGGGAAGTAACAACAAACGACAAACAATCTAGGGCAGCCAAACTGGCGCCCATGGCATTTAACAACTTAAGCAATCCATTGACAACTTAACAATTTAACCAACAATTAACACTTATTGACTCAACTTGACAATCGGCCAACAATTTACCACTTAACGACTTATCCAACATTTAACCAACAATTAACAACTTAAAGACTTAATCAACATTTAACCAACAATTAACAATTTAATGACTTAATCAACATTTGACCAACAATTAACAACTTAATGACTTAATCAACATTTAACCAACAATTACCAATTTAATGACTTAATCAACATTTAACCAACAATTACCAATTTAATGACTTAATCAACATTTAACCAACAATTAACAACTTAAAGACTTAATCAACATTTAACCAACAATTAACAATTTAATGACTTAATCAATATTTAACCAACAATTAACAATTTAATGACTTAATCAACATTTTACCAACAATTAACAATTATCAGCATCAAAACAGCAGCACTGGGCGCATAGAGCGCCAATTTTCAGCAACAAGCAACAAGACACAGCACTGGGCGCATAGGGCGCCAGTTTCAGCAACAAGCAATTCTGGGCGCATAGGGCGCCAAATGCAGCAACACACACAGCAACATCAATCCTGGGCGCATAGGGCGCCAAATACAGGAACACACACAGCAACATCAATCCTGGGCGCATAGGTCGCCAAACACAGCAACACACACAGGAACAGGTTCAGCAAGCAACAAACATGGGACAGGGCGCATCATGGGGCGCCAAAATCAGCAAGGCAACAAGACAGGGTCAGGACACAGGCACAGGGCTCTAAGGGCGCCTGATTCAGCAACCAGCAGCCCAAGACAGTGACAGGGCGCCTAGGGCGCCACTTTCAGCAACCACAAAACATCCATTCAATTATTTTATGATCATGGCAAGGCATAATACTAGTTTTAGGGCATATACATGTTAATCACACAAACTTATTCAACAAGTGACATAAATATATGGTCACACCACATAATTCAACAAACAACATAATTATATAATCACATAACATAAACAACATAAGTTCATGGTTACACATGTATAAGCAACATAGATTCATGATCACGCATACATAAGCCACATAAACTCATGATCACACATACACAAACAACATAAACTCATGATCACACAAGTGAATAAACATCAAACCCTAACATACAATCTACATGGTGATAATCTTGCAAACCCTAACCCCTCCTACATACAACTATTCATATATCCCATTATGAAGAATGAATCTCACCCTTACCTTAGCCTTAGAAGATCATGAAATTCCTTGCCATAGAGCTCTCTCCTTGTTGCGCCTTCCTTCTCTCTCTTTTTCCTCCTAGGCCGCCTCTTCTCTCTTTCTTTCTCCTAGCCGTCGCGCCTTAGCTCTCTCTCACTCTCAACTTCGCTTTATTTTCTAAGGTATGCGCAAAACCCTAGCTAATCCTTCTTATAAGCTCACTTAATCATCATGGACTTAGCCTAATGCGACTTACCCAAGCCCTTTTCTTTTAACACCTCACTTCTTACTAATACTAACCCCACACAAAATAACACATATAATAACATAAAATAATATTCTATTATTTCTATCATATAAATCCTAAATAATTAATTAAATAAATAATTAATTATTTTGGGGCGTTACAGTAAGAATGGGCATGAAGCGCCTGCGTGTGAGCATAAGGAGATGATTTGCTTCAACTGTGGCGAGGGAGGACACATTAGTAGTCAGTGTCAGAAACCGAAGAAGGAGCGAGCTAGTGGAAGAGTGTTCGTGTTGACAGGTAAATTTCGGGGACGAAATTCTTTTAAGTGGGGGAGAGTTGTAACGCCCCAAAATAATTGATTATTTATTTAATTAATTATCTAGGATTTATATGATAGAAATAATAGAATATTAATATGTGTTATTTTGTGGATCTATTGTGGGGATAGGATTAGTAAAATGAGAGGTGTTAAGGAAAAGGCCTTGGGTAGTCGAACTAAGCTAAGTCCATAAGACTAAGTGAGTCTATAAGAAGGGATTGGGATTAGGGTTTTGCAAGAAAAAAAGCGAAAGTTTGAGAGTAAGAGAGAGCTAGAGGCGCGACGGCTACCAAGGAGAAAGAAAGAGAGGAAACGGCCAAGGAGAAAGGGAGAGAGAGAACGGCCAAGAGGAGAGAGAAGCTAGGGTTTCGAGATCTTCTAAGGCTAAGGTAAGGGTGAGATTCAAGCCTTATCATGGGATATATGAATGACTGTATGTGGGGTTAGGGTTTGATGATTATTCACATGTATGATCACATGCTTGTGTGCCTTGTTGAATTATGTTTGTGTGATCATATATTATGTTGCTTATTGAATTATGTTTGTGTGATCATATGTTATGTTACTTATTGAATTACGTTGTGTGATCACATATTTATGTTGCTTGTTGAATCATGTTTGTGGGAATGACGTATATATGGCCTAAAACTATTGTTATGCCTTTCCATGATCATAAAGAAATTGAATGGATGCTTTGTGTTTGTTGATAGTGGCGCCCTAGGCGCCCTGTCACTGTTTTGGTTGCTGTTGCTGAAACTGGCGCCCTTGGCGCCTTGTGCCATGTTTCTGTGTTTGTTGTTGCTGAAAACGGCGCCCTATGCGCCATGTACATGTCCCATGTTGTGTTGCTGTTGTTGGCGCCCTGTCTCTAATTTTGTGTTATTGCTGTTGGCGCCCTGACCTTAGGCGCCATGCCCTAATTCTGTATTGTTGCTATTGGCTCCCTGCTCCTAGGCATCATACCTTATTTTGTTGTTGTTGTTGTTGAATGCGCCATGTTCCTAGGCGCCATGCCCTATTTTATTGCTGATGATGAAGGCGCCCTGTCCCTAGGCGCCAGGTCCTGTTTTGTTGTTGTTGTTGTCGATGGCGCCCTGTCCTTAGGCGCCTGCTCCTGTTTTGCTGCCTGTTGTTGATGGCGCCCTGCCCCTAGGCGCCAGTTCCTGTTTGGTTGTTGTTGTTGATGGCGCCCTGCCTCTAAGCGCCAGTTCCTATTCTGTCCCTGTTTGCTGTTGTTGCATGTTGGCGCCCTATGCGCCTATGGTTGTTGCCCTGTTCCGCTGTTGTTGCATGTTGGCGCCTTAGCGCCTATGGTTGTTGCTGTTGCGTGTTGGCGCCTTAGCGCCTATTGTCATGGCTGGCAGTTGGCGCCCCCGGCGCCCATTGCTGTGCCCGTTTTGTTGCTGCTTGTTTCTTGTTGGTTGATGAGCGCCCTTGGCGCATCGGGCCCATAATTGGCCAGTTGTTGATTAAGTGGCTAAGTGCTGGCGTGTTGAGTTATTAAATTCATAAATTGCTGATTCGTCGAGTTGTTGAGTTATTGAATTGTTAACTTGTGTGGTGGCTAAATTACTAGCTCAAATATTGTTGTTGATGATGTTATAATAGTCGTGAAGCCTTTATTGGCTGGTTTAGTCGTGAAGCCTTTATTGGCTGGTTTAGTCGTGATGCCTCTATTTATTGGCAGGGATTTTATGTCGTCGGCCTATGGCTAATATTGAGATTCGTGTCGTTGTTGTGCTGACATATAACTGATGTTATTGATTGTCTGTGCATTCACCATTGTGTCGCATTTATAGCATTTGCATTATAGGGCGGTGGCCCTGGAGCTTGTCTCCAACATGTCGTGAAGCCCCTTTTGGCTGGTTTAGTCGTGAAGCCTCCTTTGGCTGGTTTAGTCGCGAAGCCTCCTTTGGCTGGTTTAGTCGTGAAGCCTCTTTTGGCTGGTTTATGGTACCACATGCATGTGCATAATTCGAGTCGCATTCCGCATTCATGTTGCATAATTGATTGATTGAGACGATATTGACTGCTGTGAAGTGATGATTTTGATGCCTTGACCCGAAAATATATTGTCTTTCATATGTTTTATTATATAGCTCGATATCTCACCCCTTCTGTTTGAATGTTACCCCGATGTTGGTAACGTGCAGGTATGAATAACTCTATATAAAATAGAGTGATCACACACCTCAGCAAAATGGTGTGGCAGAAAGGAAGAATAGATCAATCATGAATATGGTAAGTGTTGATCCAAGGACAAACACTCTTTCTTTTGTATGATAACAAATTACAATCTGTCCACTAATGGTTCAAGTTGAATAAAGTACAGGACGTGAATCAAAAAGCGGGAAATATTAAAGTGGAGCAGCTTGGAGAAGAAGCCACCGTAGAAGTCAAGACCTAATTGTTTATCCGCTTTCATTAGGACACAATGTAAGGTCCTATCACTTAAGGTCTATGATATTTAGTAGCTGAGAGATGAATTTTCAAAACATGCATGTTGCATCAAAACAAGCTTTGAAAAATATTTTATAAAATTGCATGCATGCATAAGGTGGCACCTAAACCTAAAAACAATTTTGTGGAAAGCTTGAAATCGATTCCTATCATTTTCTAAAGCATGAAATCGATTTCCTAATCTATTATGAAGCAAAGAATCGATTTCCTAATCTATTGTGAAGCAAAGAATCGATTCCTATGCTTTTGCACTTCACTCACAATCGATTCCTATGTTTTCTAAAGGTTCATAATCGATTTTCATAATCTATTGAGAAACACATAATCGATTGCTCCTATATTTTAGCCAAAGCCAAGAATCGGTTTCCACTATTTTGTAAAGGCCATGAAATCGATTTCCAAGCTCACCTAAAGGCCGTGAATCGATTACACACTATTTTAACTAAGCACATAATCGATTCTTGTGATTTCTAAAAGGTTAAGAATCGATTATACACTTGTTACACTTCAATACATAATCGATTCCTCATTGCATTAAATGTTTTTTTTCTTCAGATTCTATATTTTTCTAAGCCTATAAATAGGCAGGTGTGATTCACATTTCAACAACACCTCTCTACTTCTCACCTTCGAAATTCCAGATCTGAGAAAGAGAGAAAATAGAGCTATCATAGTCATATCATTTTCTATAGATCTAGTCACTCATCTCTTTCAGCTATTATAGTGTCATACTGTCTGAAGTGATTGGATCATAGCTTCTATATTGTAATCTACTATTGTGGGGTCATTTTGAAATCCTGGGAAGTGTTCTTGGGCCATTCAATCGGGGAAGATTGAAGTGGTAGTGAAATCCTGGGAGGTGCTCTTGGGTCGTTCAATCAGGAGATTGATGTGGGGTTGAAATCATTAGGTGTGTCCTCGATTTCTCAATTAGGGTTAATTGAGATTAGCTATAGGGAAGTTGCTTGCTTGTAAACATTGAAGAGGTTCTTCTCTTATAGTGGTTGTTATCAAGTCTAAAGGTTGCAAAGCCGGAGGCCGAGGACATAGGGCTTTTATCCCGAACCTCGCTAAAATTCCTGGTGTATCTCTTTCCCTACTCTTTTACTTTATTTGTCATTTGTATTTGTTTGTTGTTATACTGCGCTAAATATAAATATCGGTTTATACTTAAAACCAATCATAGCGTAGTTAGCATAATACATCACCGCATCTAGATCTGTCATACCTATAGCATACTTAGGTAAGTGCATATAGTTTAAATTCTATATTCCGCATTTAATTTAAACTAGCATTGTCTTAAAATTAAAAAGAATTCAAGTTTTGCATATAACCTTATTCACCCCACCCCCTCTAAGGTTATCATATAGTCCAACAGTAAGGTGTATGCTCTCACAGAAGAAAATGCTAAAGACTTTCTGGCCAGAGTGTGTTAACTAGTCAGTTTGTTGAATAGAAGTCCCACCATAGTTGTAAAAGACCTAACTCCAGAGGAGGCCTGGAATGGAAAGAAACCTTCTGTGCATTTCTTCAGAACCTTTGGGTGCATTGCATATGTTCATGTGCCAGATGCACAAAGGAAGAAGCTTGATGACAAAAGCACAAAGTGTGTTTTACTTGGAGTTAGTGAGGAGTCTAAAGCATACAGGCTTTATGATCCTATCACTAAGAAGGTCATGATCAGTAGGGATGTAGTTTTTGATGAAAATGAAATGTGGGATTGGAATGAACAATCCAAAGAAGCCATCAACGAGCTAGTTGATATTGGTGAAAGAGAAGCAGAAAAAAAATGTAACTGAAGATGCAGAAACTGGAGAAGCAACAACTGATGAAGGGAACAATGCTGAGAACTCAACAGCAACAACACCTGAAGATGAGAATAACATTGACTGTCCTCAAGCAGGGAGGATGAGAAAGAAACCACACTACCTTGATGATTATCTCACTGGTGAAGATGAGTTTGATGAGTTTAGTCTCACTGTGTTCAGTCAAACTAAGGATCCTATCAACTTTGAAGAAGCTGTAAGTGAAGAGAAGTGGAGAAAAGCTATAGAAGCTGAGCTTGAATCCATAGAGAAAAATCAAACCTGGGAACTCACTACCTTGCCTAAGGGAGTGAAGCCCATAGGTGTGAAATGGATTTTCAAAACCAAGTACAATGAAAAGGGAGAGATTGAGAAGCATAAAGCAAGGCTGGTGACTAAAGGCTACTCTCAAAAGGAAGGTATTGACTATAAGGAAGTATTTGCCCCTGTAGCTAGATGGGATACCATCAGGGCAATACTTGCCTTAGCTGCTCTTAAATGCTGGACAGTATATCAACTGGACGTGAAAAGTGCATTCCTACATGGTGAGATTGAAGAAATTGTATATGTGGATCTGCCTCAAGGCTATGTGAAGAAGGGTGGAGAAGGAAAGGTTCCTAAATTGAAGAAGGCTCTATATGGACTGAAGCAAGCTCCAAGGGCACGGTACAATAGAGGAGAGTCCTATTTCGAGAAGGAGGGGTTTGAGAAGCAAGCTCCAAATCAAGGTATTCTAATTGTAAGCCTCTATGTGGATGATTTACTGTTTACTGGTAATTGTACTAGTATGTTTGAAAAATTCAAGCTCTCCATGAAGAGAGAGTTTGATATGTCTGATCTTGGAAAGATGTCATACTTCCTTGTGGTAGAAGTGATTCAAAATAAGGTTGGTATATTCATTAGTCAGTCCAAATATGCCAAAGAAGTGCTCAAAAGATTTGGGATGGAAGATGTCAATGCTGTGAAGATACCCATTGTTCCAGGCACCAGACTCACCAAGGAGGGAAGTGGGGATACAGTAGATGCAACCAACTATAAACAAATGGTTGGAAGTCTAATGTATCTCACTGCCACTAGACCAGACCTTATGTATTCTGTCTGTTTATCTAGCAGGTATATGGAGAATCCAACCACCATGCATCCCCAAGCTATCAAGAAGATAATGAGGTATCTTAAAGGTACAGTCGATCTTGGCATTCTGTATAGCAGAGGAGGCAAACTGGAATTGAAGGGATTTGTTGACAGTGACTATGCAGGGGACACTGATGACAGAAAGAGTACAGGGGGATATGTCTTCATGCTTGGAACTGGCGCCATTTCTTGGTCATCTAAGAAGCAAGCAGTGGTGACTCTGTCAACCACAGAAGCAGAGTTCATCTCTGTTGCTTCTGGTTCCTGTCAAGCTGTGTGGTTGCGAATGATTATGAAGTTTCTAGGAGAAGAACAGAAGGGAAGCACTACAATATGGTGTGATAACAGCTCCACTATTAAGCTGTCAAAGAACCCTGTGCTTCATGGCAAAGCAAACATATTGATGTTCGTTTTCACTACCTTAGAGAGCTTGTGAAGAAGGAAGAAATTAGTCTGGTTTTCTACAAGTTAGAGTTTCAAGTTTCTGATATCATGACCAAGCCACTTAAGCTGAATGATTTTGCTCAACTTAGAGAATGGCTGGGAATGCGTGCTGCTGAATCAATAAACACAGTTGCAAATGGCAACTGATTTAAGGGAGGATGATAAAAGTGTCTTGTTTGTAGAATTGTAATAGGTGCAATTAGTAAATGCTTTTGTTTGGGCTTTGTATAGATCTGGCCCAATCCATATTTCAGCTAATTGCTGATTAGAGAAATAGTTAGTTAATCACTAACTATTTCTGTTAAGTTGCTGTTTTGTTGTATAAACCGATCATTCATTGAATAACAAACACAGAGAAATCTTTTCACTGAATCTTGCTCTAACAGCACTCAGCAGATGAAGCATTAGGATCTCAGAATCTGGAATTCGACGAAGATGGTGACCTTCTTCTCCCTCGGCGAACCAGTAAGTTCTCAAATACCTCATTATCAGCATTATATTTAAATTCTTTATTTTGTTTCCCTAATTTATGCAACACTGTTTATTGTTGAAGCTAGTGCATCGTGTGATAGCTTTAGTGTCAGAATCCAGCATAATATCACTTCGTCAATTCCAAATGTTGGCCTGCAGGTAGTTATGTTTTCAATTTCTCATTACATTTTTAGATTTTGGTTTTCACTTTGATTCCTTCCTCCCTCCAAAAATTATGTTTAGGTTTGGAGGGCTGAACTAGTGTTATCTGATTTTATATTGCATAAAGTATTGTATTCATCTGAATTTCGCGGGGTTATTGCGTTGGAACTTGGCGCTGGAACTGGTATGTTGATAATCACTTCCCCTCTTTTTACTTACTTTTTGTAATCTTTAACTCAAACAATAAAACCTAAAAACCATGACTAGGACCTTTTCAAAGCCTTATAGAAGCTCAATAGGCTTGTTACATGGTCAATCCAAAGGCTAATTAATTGTTATGTGAAATATGCCTGTGGCTTGCTAAATCTTCATTTTGACTTATAATTAACTAACCAAATGATGCCACAGACGATTCAATGGCACACAGGCACATTTACTGAAAGATTTAATAAGCAAAAACATTGTTGTTTTTACAAAAGACAATATAAATGATAATAATATGCTGACTGTTTAATAAAACATTTAAGGCACTCCTGAAGATTAGTTCAGTGATCTATGAAGAGGAATAATCAAATCTGTCAATTTGATAGAAAATCCTGTTATTTCCAAAGTTTTTTCTTGATAAGGCTTATGATTTGAAATTTTTAACTCTGTTACTAGGCCTGGTTGGTTTGTTACTTGCTCGTACCGCAAATAAAGTGTTCCTAACAGGTATGGTCCCTTTTTTTACTTGAGTTGCCACTCTTTCCAGCTAAAATGTGTCCTCAATGTGGAAATTTATATTCTAATATCCTTTACAAATGGGGATCATATTGTATAGCTGTTGAGATCTCATAGATTAGTTCGTGTCAGTTGATTTACATTATTGGTTAATGATTTCCAAATGTGATTTTCATTAATAGTAGATAGTAGAAATCTATCTCCAAAGGAGCTTTGTTTAATTTTGTTGCTATTCATGTTCTATTAAGTATCACAACTTTAATGGAAAGATGTTGCTTATTCTATGTCAGACCACGGTAATGAAATACTTGACAACTGTGCAAAAAACATTCAGCTTAATTTTGCATTATTGAAGAATCAAGCCACAATATTTGTACGTGAACTTGATTAGTTTGATTGCTGGCCTCCCAAAGCAAAAGTACGTGAACACGAAGGTAAAGCTTATTATTTTGATGAATAGTCTCCAATAAATTAATCTTTCTTCCTTTTTTTTAGGCGGTCTGGGTTGAGTGTCTAACTTTAAACAACAATATTAATATGTGCCTTTTGCAATCTTTTTCCTTTGCTTCAGATTTTCCTGATATGAGCATAACTACTTTATTCTTTTAAAAGTAAATACTATAGGTGTACATCTCAATCTCTTTATGGTGTGTCGTCCAGGTATTCTTGGACTTCCAAAGAAATTGAAGATGCAGAAAATGCTTCTTTGCTGCTGGCTGCTGATGTTATCTATAGTGATGACCTGACTGATGCATTTTTCACTACCTTAGAGAGAATAATGTCAATGGGTTCAACAAAGGTATATATTAAGTGGGTGTTAAATGTTATATGACTCTACGTTTTTGAGTTTGATACATTGCACATATTGAGAGTTTTTGAGAAGTAGGGGGAAAGAAAGGAAAAGAGAGGTGGGGTGGTTCCATCAACAATATACAATGTTACGGATGGGATATTGGCAGGAAGTGTCGTAGCCATGGTCTGTTTTGATCCCCTTGAGTGCAACAATATTGAAAAGTATTTATTTGACTTATTCTATCTATTTCTAGGTGTTGTACATGGCGCTGGAAAAGCGCTACAACTTCAGTCTTTCTGATTTTGATGTCGTTGCAAACGGATTTTCACTTTTTCGCAGCTATGTTAGGGATGAGGATGGTAAGCATATAGTGGAGTCAGGAAATTTGCGTTTTTTTTTGCGTGCGTGTTGTTTTAGCTAATTATTCATTATATGGAATAATTGATATAGCATAACTTATTGCAACAATTGAAAGCCTTGAATCCATCAGCATGCCTAATTTTGTGGGAAAGCGGATGGATATCTCTTCGATTCCACATTATGTTAGAGAGTATGAAAGAGGACATGCTGTCGAGATTTGGCAGATCAAGTATTGTGGACCAAAACATAACGTCTCAGTTGCCCCGGGATAAAATTTCGAAGTCAAATTCTATTACCTATGTTGTTTTGCTAATTTTACATAATTAAATTAAAACATAGCTTTCTTTTTTTCCCTTCAAGTGCATAGCATGTTATATAGAGGACTTGATGGCAAATTTTTTACTCTTTTCATTTTACTTCAAAATTAATCTAATAAAAGTATGGTGGGAATTATGAGACAGTGTGGGTGTTAGGGGTAATGTAACCCGTTAACAGCCTTGACTCCCTCTAGAATACTTTAGCGAGAATAGTATTCGGAGAGCTTGAGTCAGTGATAGAAGCAGAGAATTTAATAGAGATGTATATTTAATGACAATAGTGTACTTTTCCATTCATTCATTCACGCTTATAAGGCATGATAGTGTAGTACAATAGGAGTAGTACAATTACATATTACCCAGCTGAGGGAATCTATGAAAGATATTTAGCTAGATTTGGCTAACAACTTGCCAGCTCATCTAGTTCTAGAAGCAGTAAAATGAGGGATAAAACAATAAGTAAAAAGATAAAATGCAGTAACTTTAGTGACACCCTGTCACAATACCCCTTCCATAAAAACATCCCTTGTCCTCAAGGGTGGAATTGAGGAAAAGTTTTGAGTATATCATGGTAGAACTCCCATGTTGCAAGTTCTTCAGGAAAGTTCTTCCATTTGATTAAGACTTTGGCTGCAGGCAGCCTTCCTCTCTTGACCATCTTCCTATCAAGAATAGCCTCAGGTTCACCTCTAGGGTAGTGAGCAGCAGTGGGGACTGGCAGAGACTGCACAGGGACCATCATGGGATCAGGACACAGTTTCAACTGGGAGGTGTGGAACACATTATGAATAGCTGAGTCAGGGGGTAATTCCAGCTGATATGCAGCAGCTCCAATTTTGTCAATCACCTTAAAGGGCCCATAATACTTAGGCAGCAGCTTGTGGAACGCATTCTTGCGCATGGATAGTTGCCTATAAGGTTGGAGCTTGAGATAAACAAAATCTCCAATAGCGAAAGTCCTGTCAGACCGATGCCTATCAGCCTGCTGTTTCATGCGATTTTGTGCTCTCATGAGGTGAAATTTGAGAAGTCTCATGGTGTCTTCCCTAGCTTGCAGAGATCTGTCAACAGAGGCTGATGTAGCAGAACCAGGCAGATATGGCAAATGAATCGGAGGTGGCTGTCCATAGAGGACTTCATAAGGGGTGGCTTGAATTGAGGAATGAAAGTGAGTGTTATACCACCACTCTGCTAAGGCCAACCACTGGTACCATGCTGAAGGTGTCTCACAGCACATACACCTTAGATAGGTTTCAAGGGCTTTATTTACAATTTCTGTCTGGCCATCCGTTTGTGGATGATAGGCACTTGATCTGTTGAGATCAACCCCCTGTAGACCAAAGAACTCAGTCCAGAACTCACTGATGAAGATAGGGTCTCTGTCCGTAACTATGGAAGATGGCAAACCATGAAGTTTAAACAGAGTCCATGAAAACCTGGGCAACATCAGCAGCAGTATAGGGGTGAGCAAGCCCAAGGAAGTGAGCATATTTGCTCAAACGATCCACAATTACAAGGATGACTTGTTTGCCTCTAGAAGTGGGTAACCCTTCTACAAAATCCATGCTGATAGCTTCCCATACTCTTGATGGAATAGGTAGGGGCTGTAGCAAGCCAGGATATGCAGCTTGGTCAAACTTGTTTCTCAAACACGTGTCACAATTTCTCACATATTCCAAGATGTCCTTGGACATTCCCTTCCAAAAGAATAATGATTTGATCCTGGCAGTGGTGATGTCCCTGCCTGAATGTCCACCTGTTGCGGAGTCATGTAACCATTTAAGCACAAATGATTTAATATCAGGGCTATTACCGATCACCAGCTTGCCCAATCTTCTAAGTTGCCCTTGTGACCATTTGAACTTAGGGTGTGACTTGGGATCCTGCTGTAGATTCGAAATAATGTTCCTCAGGTAGGGGTCAGATTCCCAAGTAGCCTGAATTTTTGTGAGTAATTCTGAATCAGTCTGATTGAAAATCATAGGCAGCATCTCTGCACCATCTACTCTGGACAAGGCATCAGCAGCCTTATTCTCCACCCCCTCCTTGAAATGTATTTCGAATTCAAATCCCAATAATTTGGACACCCACATATGCTGGAAGGGAGTATGTAACTTCTGGTCCAGGATGTGCTTTATACTCTTTTGGTCAGTCTTGATTATGAATGGAGCATGAGCCAAGTAGGTACTCCATTTTTGAACTGCATAAACTATTGCCAAGAGTTCCCTTTCGTAGACTGAAAGGGCTTGTTGTTTAGGACCAAGAGCCTTGCTAGGGTAAGCAACGGGGTGCTTGTCTTGCATTAGCACAGCCCCAATGCCTCTTCCTGATGCATCAGTCTCTAGCACGAAGGTTTTGGAAAAATCTGGTAGAGCCAGAACTGGAGCTTGCATGAGTGCCTGTTTGAGTTCAATGAAGACCAGAGTAGCCTGCTCAGACCATACAAAAGAATCCTTTTTCAGAAGCTCAGTCAAAGGCTTGGCAATCTTGCCAAAGTCCTTTACAAACCGCCTGTAATAACCTGCTAGTCCCAGGAATCCCCTCAGTTGCTTGATGTTTGTTGGAGCAGGCCATTGTTCAATAGCTCTTATCTTGGAAGGATCTGTTGTTACCCCCTCATAAGTGATAAAGTGCCCAAGATACTCCACCCTAGGTGTAGCAAAGCAACACTTGCTCTTATTGAGAAACAGCTGGTTGCTTCTTATAAGTTCAAACACTTGAGATAAATGTAAAACATGTGCCTGCAAGTTAGTGCTATACACTAGTATATCATCAAAAAATACAATTACAAACTTCCTTAAAAAGTCCTGGAAGATGTGATTCATAAGGGATTGGAATGAAGCCGGGGCGTTTGTAAGGCCAAAGGGCATAACTAGGTATTCAAAATGGCCACTATGGGTTTTGAAGGCAGTTTTATACTCTTCCCCACTCTCCATTCTTAACTGATGGTACCCAGATCTGAGGTCTAATTTAGAAAAAATGGCAGCACCGTGAAGTTCATCCATAAGGTCCTCTATTAAGGGGATAGGGAATCTATCCTTAATAGTATAGTGATTTAGCCTCCTATAATCCACACATAGCCTCCATGACCCATCTTTCTTCCTCACAAGCACTGTGGGAAAGGCAAATGGGCTGTTACTATGTTGTATTATCCCTTGGGTAAGCATTTCTTGGACTAATTTGTCAATGATGTTCTTCTGTAGTGCAGGGTACCGATATGGTCTTAAGTTCACATGGTCAGTCCCTTCTTTGAGTGGTATTTTATGGTCAAACCCAGCTCTAGGTTGAGGTAAGTGTTTAGGCTCAACAAATATATCACTATAAGTGTCTAGCAACAGAGCAATACAACTAGGAATTAGGTGTGGATCAGTTCCCACTGTTATCATGTTACAAGTTGGGATATATACCTGAGGGGAAGAATCTTCCATGTGCAGAAAACACAACTCAGCACCTTGGTGGACAGCAAGAGTGAGAGCTTTGTTGGAGATGAGTTTTGTGCTAGGTGTCTTAGCTCCTCTTAGTGCTACCTTCCTTCCATTGACATGAAATTCCATCTGCAGCTTGTTAAAGTCCCACAGAATAGGGCCTAGTGATCTGAGCCATTGTACCCCAAGAATTAAGTCACAACAGACCAGAGGTAACACCATGACGTCAATGACAAATGTCTGCTGCTGCAGTGTCCATTTAAACCCTCTGCAAATATATAATGCTTCCAGTTTGTGTCCACCACCCCCAGTAATAGAGATAGGAGCTACTGCTTCCAACTTGCAGCCAAGTTTCTTAGCCGTGGCCAGGTCTAAGAAGTTGTGTGTACTCCCATTATCAAGGAGTATTTGCAAGGCTTTCTTGTTATGCAAGCCTGTCACACGCATTGTATGATAATGAGCTATCCCTGTAAGGGCTTGTAAGGACAATCGGGGGGTATCTGGGTTAGGTTCAGGGGTGATCTCTTCGAGCACAGGTTGGGGTTCAGTCTCAGGGCTTTCTTCATCATCTCCATCCAACTCAAGCACAAGTAATTGGGATCTCTTATGCTTCAATTGGTGGCCAGGGGTGAACTGCTCGTCACAAAACATGCAGAGCCCCTTAGCACGCCTCTCTGCCATCTCTGCAGAAGAGTATGTCCTATTGGTCTTGTTAAACAAAGGTTTGGTTGTTGTGTGTGGCTCTTTCTGGGTTGAATTTGGATTAGGGTTGGTGTTTTGGAAGGTGTTTCGATTGAAGGGAGCTCGAGATAATTGTTGTTTAGAGGATTCATGGAGTTTGGCTAGGTTAGCTGCATGTGAAATGGTTGTGGGGTTGAACATCCTTACATGCATTTGGGTATTATGCTCAAGGCCAGCCAAAAAAATGCTCAGAGAGTGTTCAGGGATCAGGGATACCTGAGTGAGTGCCAGTTCAAACTCATCGACATAAGCCTGCACTGTTCCACTTTGCTTGACCTTGATCAGCGTTGCCAGGGGGTCTTCGTACATGTCTCCGAAGCGAGTATTGATATCCACTGCGTATCGTGGCCACAACGGGTAAATATCCAGCTTACTCTTCATGTAGTTCAAGTGCCATTGTAGGGCTAGCCCTTCTAGATGGATGGAAGCAAGTCGCACCCTCGATTCTGGTGGTGTTTCATCCAGAAGAAAAAACTGATCGCACTTGTACAACCATTCCCTGACTTTTCTTCCATCAAACTTCGGAAATTCCACCTTCGAAATCCTCGTAGAGTACAACCTCGGGTCACGCACAACTTCCCGGTGCTCGTGAGCGACAGATCCGGAGCCTGGAGTGAGGATCTGTACCACAGGAGGCGGATCTGGTATTTGGATCTGCGTTGGTCCCCCGATCGGAGCTTGCGAGCGAATCAGAATCCGTAGTTCCTCCATTCCTTGCGCAAATTGCGTATTCAGCTGCTCAATGCGAGTGCTTACTTCGTTGTGCTGTTCGTCTACCTTCTTCTCTAAATCGGCAATCGAGCTCTGACTACGAGTGGCCATGATAGGTAAAAGCAACAGGATCGTTGCTTTGATACCAGTTGAGACAGTGTGGGTGTTAGGGGTAATGTAACCCGTTAACAGCCTTGACTCCCTCTAGAATACTTTAGCGAGAATAGTATTCGGAGAGCTGGAGTCAGTGATAGAAGCAGAGAATTTAATAGAGATGTATATTTAATGACAATAGTGTACTTTTCCATTCATTCATTCACGCTTATAAGGCATGATAGTGTAGTATAATAGGAGTAGTACAATTACATATTACCCAGCTGAGGGAATCTATGAAAGATATTTAGCTAGATTTGGCTAACAACTTGCCAGCTCATCTAGTTCTAGAAGAAGTAAAATGAGGGATAAAACAATAAGTAAAAAGATAAAATGCAGTAACTTTAGTGACACCCTGTCACAAACAATTGAAAGCCTTGAATCCATCAGCATGCCTAATTTTGTGGGAAAGCGGATGGATATCTCTTCGATTCCACATTATGTTAGAGAGTATGAAAGAGGACATGCTGTCGAGATTTGGCAGATCAAGTATTGTGGACCAAAACATAACGTCTCAGTTGCCCCGGGATAAAATTTCGAAGTCAAATTCTATTACCTATGTTGTTTTGCTAATTTTACATAATTAAATTAAAACATAGCTTTCTTTTTTTCCCTTCAAGTGCATAGCATGTTATATAGAGGACTTGATGGCAAATTTTTTACTCTTTTCATTTTACTTCAAAATTAATCTAATAAAAGTATGGTGGGAATTAGTTCACCATCACACATCTTTTGGCCTACTGCAATCAGAGAAAATGTAGATTGTAGCAGGTTTGAGTTTGATGAGAATGTTTCAGTGGCCTTGTTATGTTGTACGGACGGTGTTGTAACACCCAAGCTAGTTTTAATCTCTGAAGCCCCGATACGAGATACGATACGGGATACGACACGATACGGATACGTGGATACGGGAAAAATTTGAAAATCAAGATACGATACGGCTGGGATACTTCAAATAAAAATTAAATTAAAATTAAAAATAATAAAACATAACTAAAGATAGTCACTTTACTAACCGACAATTTCTCAAAATATTCAATAGATATGATCACTCTTACAAAAAAGATATTTGTGATCAAAATTAGTGTGCGCATCGTTACATTTTTCCCCCACCTATTCAAAATATATTCTTTCTCCAAAGATCATGTCACAAAAAATATACAATTTAGTGCCCAAGTTAGAGTATAGCAAAAAAAAACATTATAAGTCACTACTAAACAATATGTAATATTTTATTACATAATGTAATATTTTAATAATATTTAATAATATTTTAATAATATTTTATTACATAATAATATTTAATAATATTTTATTACAAGCGTGAAAAGAGAGACCAGCTATTATGCTCACACAATGTAATATTTTAATAATATTTATTATTAAGTATATTTTTTTATATTGAAGTATCGAAGACGTATCCGGAACGTATCCGGAACGTATCCGGAACGTATCCGAAACGTATCCGGAATTTTTTTGTTTAAAAAATAAATATTAATTCACCGATACTTTATGGGTACGTATCCAGACGTATCCAGACGTATCGGAGCCGTATCGGTGTCCGATACGTGTCCGACACCGGTACTTAGGCTATTTTGGAGTATCGGGGCTTCAGAGGTTTTAATCATCATGGTCGTTAAATGATGTTTTCGCTAATTGATTTGATTGTGTAGTCGAACTATATGTCATTAACTTGGTATTTGATTGGAATTACTTGATTTATAGAACAATTAGGCATATTACAACTTAAAGTAATTGGTTGTTTGAATTGTTAAGTGCATTGTTAATGGAAGTGTTAGGCATGTGACCTAGTCGATTTAATAGGATTTTGGGGTTGGAGTGATTAATTGGTGGATAAAATTTTAAGATTGAGAGAAATTAGGAGCAAAGGGGCAAAAGAGACATTTCACCCTTCCCACTTAAATCCCATTCAGCTGAAAACATATTGTAACACCCCGGTATTTTTATTTAGTAAAAATACCCAAGTGTACCATCCCTAGAACATCAGAGATATATTTCCTGCTTAGACACTGAATATCACTATAAATTTTTCGCTGAATATAAACCAAACAGTCTTATTTACAAACAAGACAATACGGTTCTCAGACCATAAACCATCAACATACTATAGTATTCAGTATCATACAGGAAGCGGAAGAAAGATATACACTAAAAGACATAGCATTGTTGTACATAGACGGCAAAAGGAAATAAAAATAACTTAAGCATAAACGCTAAGTCATCAGTAGTCGCCCGAGCCCAACCTACTCGTGCCTCTTGGATTTCCGCTGTCCCTGTGTCTCTGTAAAACAACAACATTTAAACAGTGAGATACAATCTCAGTGAGTTCTACCGAGACCCCTACTAACACTCTCGGTTCAATTTTACAACCATTTGAACGCGACACAAACTGCGCGAACGCTAAGCTGCGGTGTATCACATTCTTTATCTTTTAATATAATGCCGACTGCGCGAACGCTAAGCTGCGGCTAACCTGTTATAACTTGGTACGGCACCGACTGCGCGAACGCTAAGCTGCGATGAACCGCACTGTACGACACCGACTGCGCGAACGCTAAGCTGCGGTGTATCGCACAACAACAATTTAACATAACACCGACTGCGCGAACGCTAAGCTGCGGCGAACTCCCTTACCAATAGTACATTCTCCTATTGGCACAGAGCCTAGGGTAGGGGATCATGACTGCCCCGCCTAGTATGTTAGTCTCATGGGTCGTCACCCAAACTCGATATAATATACACATATATCAACTGTCATATGAACCCATAGTTCGTTTGCATTATACCATACCACGTAGGACTCATAGTCCGCTTTGTTATTAATAAAACATATCCGCACACGTGTACTATTGTTCAGCTTTTCGAAACAATTTTAACTTCAAAAGTATTTTATAAAACCCATTTGAAACATACCCAAAATCATGGCATTATAAGCCTAATATCATTGGAAAAAGGTTAGGAAAGGATTGGAAAAGGATTGGCAAAGGATTGGGCTCGATCGAGATCATTTCGTGCTAATTTGGAAAACGGTGACAGAACACAGCGCACGGGTCGTGCTCCCATACGCACGGGTCGTGCGCCCTGTTAAGCATTTGGGAAAATAGAAACCGAACCAGGCGCACGGGTCGTGCCCCTGGGACGCACGGGTCGTGCGCATTTGACAGCATTGTAAAATTGGCCTTTTTCATGAAAATTTGCTTTTCGATCGATCCCGATACTCGTTCCGCTCAATTCCGATTCTTGTTCCGATCGAAAACATACCAAACAACCATTAAAACAAACCCAATCATGACCACACAATCAATCAATCCAATCACAATTTCAATCGAAACGGAGTTTATCAAAATGCGACTCATTTTCAAAATAACGGTTTTTAAGTCAATATTTCGAAATCAAATCACCAAAAATTCTATTTCAACACGACGCAACCCGAGACTCACTCCGATCGATTCCTAACCCGAAAAAGACAACATCAAGTAATATTCCAGACCAGCGAAAGCGATAAAACGATCAATCAATAAATTCGAAAGACTAAAATCCTAAACGTGAGTAGAACTCACCCTTGAAGCGTGAGCCGATACAGAGCCGAATTCACCAAATAGCCACACGAACGTTCCCCGCATAAACTTTACGTTCCGACGACGCTCGAATCCGTTTCCAATCTTTCCACTCGATCACGAAACGTTTCTGAAACACTATGCATCATCTTCCACCTTTGAATCACTATTCACACATAACCCCAATTGAACCCTAACCTCTTGATTTTTCATAAATCCCAAATCGGACTTCAATATTCGCGTAGTCCACCTTGAGCTCCACCTTGAGCTCGCTCTTAAACATCATCCTAAGCTTTCCCTTGAGCTATAACCATCAAAACTCCAATTTTTCCTCTCAAATTCGAAAATGGCAAAGTGAGAGAGAGTGAGTTGATGATGAAGATCTTGGTACCAAATCGAAGAGGAAGTAACGCTGAGCATTTTTCGTGTTGGAAGGAAGTCGTTTTGATGAGCCTAACTTTCCCCTTTTTCCTCTTCTTCCTCACCCATTCTTTTCTCTTTTTTTTTCTTCTTTTCTTTCCTTTCTTCTCTCTGTCTCTCGCGTGCTTCCTTTCTTTCTTTTTAATTCTCTTTCTTTTCTTCTTTCACTTACACACACATATATATATTTATTTAATATATAAGGGGTAACAGGGTCAAATTACCATATTGATCTTGATCTCTTATTTCGATTCCAAAACGTCATTGACCCGTATTATTCGGTTAACGGCCCTATGACAGCTGATAATTAATTTTAGCACTCAATAATTTTACCAATTAAGTACTAAATTAATTCAATTGGGTTAACATCCAAATAATTCGACTAATTATTTTGGGGATGTTACATTCTCCCCAACTTGAAAGAATTTTGTCCTCAAAATTTCGTCAAGTCTTTCAACTGACTAACCGAGAATCGACATTCTCAGAAAGGTCTTAAGTTGCTGGATCACAATCTTGAATTAACGAACGAGTGTAGAAAATCTTCCCAAGTTGGCACACCAATCTCTAAGTATGATCCACTACTATTCTAGAACGCTTCTAAGGTTATAGTACGGACTCTCTTGTTACGAATCAACACGAGAAACTCCTCTTTCGCCTACATAAGCTCGGCACCGCATTTGAAAACAGTTTTGAAGCTTCATTCCAATTATCCTAGCTTGCTCCCCAACTTTGATTAATCTAAATCAAAGGGTCTAATACAAGATACTTGATAGAAGTATATGTTGAAAATGAGATCCATAACTGGTACTCCACGGTAGAGGTAAAGACAAACACGATTTCCTCGAAGGGTGTAAACACGTTCTCAACAAATCTTCTAAAATCTATAACAGTTCACATACACATTGAAAAATGTGACGGAAAAGTCACCTGCGAAACTTCTTGACTCGCCCCCAAGATTTCGAGATAACAATTTTCGAAAAGACGAAATGGGGATTTACCAGAAACTTAAACGCAGAAATAGACCGCAACGACATCATTGATTTTTGAAAACAATCAAATCACCTCAGTTGTTCTCAAAACAACTATCAAACAGAGCTCAGATTTCCTTTTTCCTCTATTGTAACTTTCCTCACAATATATTTATCCACGACGCACCCAATTCCTTTCTGAATTAGAAAATAGCATTGAGCTTCCCCTCAACCTAAGTAATCTTCCTAAGATCTTCTTCCTTAATCAAATTTTATTAGCCTCTTGATTCATTCCCAAAATTAACTTTAGCATGCGGGTTTTCACAAAATGATTTTTCAAACTACCATACCGTACGCCAAGCTTCACTTCGGAAATTTCAGTCACTTGCAAACAGATCCCTCAATTAATCATTTGATGGTTATTCACAATGTGAAAAACAGTCAACAGTTACCTCACTTACATATTCGTATTCACATTTGACTTGTCAAACGGAATCACATAATACAATCTGATTGTTAACCTTCACAAAGGAGAGGTTAACACCAAATCTCTTCCACTAAAGTGGAAACTTATGGATGTACCCCAACTTAGATCTAAAAGACTATAATAATTCCATTTCTTGCATCATTAACTCTGCCATGTGAATGGATTTCCTACTCAGCGCATCGGCTACAAAACTGGCATTTCCTGGATGATACTTCAACTCGAAGTTATTATCCTTCAGAAATTCTACCCATCTTCTTTGCCTGTTATCCAGTTCTTTCTGATCAAACAGATACTTTAAGCTTTTGTGATCACTAAAGACTTCGAAACGAGACCCTTACCGGTATTGTCTCCAAACCTTCAGTGCATACACAATAGCTGCCAACTCTCAACCATGAGTCGGATAATTCTCCTCTTGAGACTTTAATTGCTTGGATGCATAAGCTACCAATCGTTGATTCTGCATGAGAACGCATCCTAAACCCTTCCCAGAAGCGTCGCTGTAAATTTGGAATTCCAATGACGAATCCGGAAGAATCAGGATTGGAGTAGAAGTCAACCTAACCTTCAATTCTTGAAAACATTCTTCACAATCGGCATCCCACGTGAACGGTTGACCCTTTCGAGTTAACCGCGTAAGTGGAAGAACTAATTGTGAGAACCCTTGGACAACCTCCTTTAATAACCAACGAGACCTAAGAAGCTCCTGATCTCTGTGACTGATGCTGGTCACTCACAGTTCAACACAGCTTCCATCTTACTGGGATCTATGGAAACTCCCGATTGGGAAATCACATGTCCCAAAGACTTTACCTCTGACATCCAGAAATCACACTTCGTAGGTTTCACGTACAACTTCTTTTCTCAGAGTACTTTCAGAACAATGCAGAGATGTTGGACATTCTCCTCAATGGTCTTCAAGCACACCAAGATATCTTCAATGAAAACGACTACAAATTGATCTAGGTACGTGAAAAACTCGGTTCATGTAATTCATGAATACCGCTGGAGAATTAGTCAAACCGAAGGGCATCACTACAAACTCGTAATGTCCATACCTAGTACGGAAAGCTGTCTTCGGAATATCTAAGGCTCTAACTTTTATTTAATGATATCCTGACCTCAGATGAATTTTAGAAAACACTGCAGCACCTCAAGTTGCTCAAGCAAATCGTCTATCCTTGGCAAGGGATATATATTCTTGATCGTCACTTCGTTAAGTTGTCGGTAGTCAATACATAATCTCATACTTCCATCTTTCTTCTTGACTAGCAACACCGGAGCACCCCATGGGGAAGTGCTCGGTCGAATCAACTTCTTAGATATCAACTCTTCAAGTTGAGACTTCAATTCCTTTAACTCTAAAGGAGACATCCGATAAAGAGCAATAGATATTGATCCTGTACCTGAACCAATTCTATAGAAAACTCTACCTCTCGCTCTGGAGGTACAGAAGAAACTTCATCCAGAAAACCTCCCGAAAGTCATTCACAACTTGAACGTTTGCCAAATCTAAACTAGTTTCAGTGGATGCAGATAACATACTAACATTTGCTTCCGCACCTTAGAATAAAGATCGACCGACTAAGGTGAACGAGATAACTGCTTCAGAATTTGTCCTTGACAATACAATTGATTCTGAAGCGAAGCTGATAGATAATTAACACAGTCGATTGTAATATGATTTGCAGTCATCCAATTCTTACCCAAGACGATGTCCATACTTCTCATAAGCAAACGAATAAATTTTGCGACGAACTTCTGCCTCCTATGACAAGTGGACAATTTGACACAAGGATTAGGTCTGGACACGACCCTCAGTAAATTGTCAGCAGTTGTAACTATCTAAGCATCTAGAGTTGACTCGTCCTTGCCTTGGAGCTGCTTGTGACTCCTCGGAACTCTTCTTCGTTGGGCATTCTTTACCGTAGTGACCCTCTTCACTACAATAATAGCACTGATTGATCTTTGCTGACGATCACCATTGCGATGCATTCCGCATCTCCTACAGTTTCTAAACTGTGATGCTTTCCACAATTAGAACATCTTCTGACCTTTGAAGAATCGAAGAATTGCACCTGCTTTTCCTTTGATGAAATTATCTTAGGGCTATGCATTCAGAGTTGATAATTCAACTACCTTCTTTCTTTTCCAGTACTCTCCTTGAGATCATCCTCGGCGACATAGGCTGATTGTACTAAGGCAACATAAATTGGTAATAGTATAAGAACTGAGACCCTAAGTCATAAAAGCACGAAGGCCCCTCTTATACTTCTGCATCTTCCATTCCTCATTCGGAACATACCTTACCACTCGGTAAAACTGAGACAACTTCTCAAACTTAGCGGTGTATCCTTCCACCGTCATGTCACCTTTCCTGAGGATGCACCAGTTAGAGATTTCGGTCTTGGTCGAGGACTGCGTCTTGATCATCCTGGTATAATTCTGCTTATGATGCACTAAGTATTAAGTTGATCAGGCTCAATGTCTCTTAGCATCACAAGTGTAATTACGACAAGGACTAACAAGGAATCGACTCAACCCTAAACTAAGTCCGACTAGGTCGAACTGCTCTGATACCAACTATAACACCCCGGTATATTTATTTAGTAAAAATACCCAAGTGTACCATCCCTAGAACATCAGAGATATATTTCCTGCTTAGACACTGAATATCACTATAAATTTTTCGCTGAATATAAACCAAACAGTCTTATTTACAAACAAGACAATACGGTTCTCAGACCATAAACCATCAGCATACTATAGTATTCAGTATCATACAGGAAAGCGGAAGAAAGATATACACTAAAAGACATAGCATTGTTGTACATAGACAGCAAAAGGAAATAAAAATAACTTAAGCATAAACGCTAAGTCATCAGTAGTCGCCCGAGCCCAACCTACTCGTGCCTCTTGGATTTCCGCTGTCCCTGTGTCTCTGTAAAACAACAACATTTAAACAGTGAGATACAATCTCAGTGAGTTCTACTGAGACCCCTACTAACACTCTCAGTTCAATTTTACAACCATTTGAACGCGACACCGACTGCGCGAACGCTAAGCTGCGGTGTATCACATTCTTTATCTTTTAATATAATGCCGACTGCGCGAACGCTAAGCTGCGGCTAACCTGTTATAACTTGGTACGGCACCGACTGCGCGAACGCTAAGCTGCGATGAACCGCACTGCACGACACCGACTGCGCGAATGCTAAGCTGCGGTGTATCGCACAACAACAATTTAACATAACACCGACTGCGCGAACGCTAAGCTGCGGCGAACTCCCTTACCAATAGTACATTCTCCTATTGGCACAGAGCCTAGGGTAGGGGATCATGATTGCCCCGCCTAGTATGTTAGTCTCATGGGTCGTCACCCAAACTCGATATAATATACACATATATCAACTGTCATATGAACCCATAGTTCGTTTGCATTATACCATACCACGTAGGACTCGTAGTCCGCTTTGTTATTAATAAAACATATCCGCACACGTGTACTATTGTTCAGCTTTTCGAAACAATTTTAACTTCAAAAGTATTTTATAAAACCCATTTGAAACATACCCAAAATCATGGCATTATAAGCCTAATATCATTGGAAAAAGGTTAGGAAAGGATTGGGAAAGGATTGGGCTCGATCGAGATCATTTCGGGCTAATTTGGAAAACGGTGACAAAACACAGCGCACGGGTCGTGCGCCCTGTTAAGCATTTGGGAAAATAGAAACCGAACCAGGCGCACGGGTCGTGCCCCTGGGACGCACGGGTCGTGCGCATTTGACAGCATTGTAAAAATGGCCTTTTTCATGAAAATTTGCTTTTCGATCGATCCCGATACTCGTTCCGCTCAATTCCGATTCTTGTTCCGATCGAAAACATACCAAACAACCATTAAAACAAACCCAATCATGACCACACAATCAATCAATCCAATCACAATTTCAATCGAAACGGAGTTTATCAAAATGCGACTCATTTTCAAAATAACGGTTTTTAAGTCAAAATATTTCGAAATCAAATCACCAAAAATTCTATTTCAACACGACGCAATCCGAGACTCACTCCGATCGATTCCTAACCCGAAAAAGACAACATCAAGTAATATTCCAGACCAGCGAAAGCGATAAAACGATCAATCAATAAATTCGAAAGACAAAAATCCTAAACGTGGGTAGAACTCACCCTTGAAGCGTGAGCCGATACAGAGCCGAATTCACCAAATAGCCACACGAACGTTCCCCGTATAAACTTTACATTCCGACGACGCTCGAATCCGTTTCCAATCTTTCCACTCGATCACGAAACGTTTCTGAAACACTATTCATCATCTTCCACCTTTGAATCACTATTCACACATAACCCCAATTGAACCCTAACCTCTTGATTCTTCATAAATCCCAAATCGGACTTCAATATTCGCGTAGTCCACCTTGAGCTCCACCTTGAGCTCGCTCTTAAACATCATCCTAAGCTTTCCCTTGAGCTATAACCATCAAAACTCCAATTTTTCCTCTCAAATTCGAAAATGGCAAAGTGAGAGAGAGTGAGTTGATGATGAAGATCTTGGTACCAAATCGAAGAGGAAGTAACGCTGAGCATTTTTCGTGTTGGAAGGAAGTCGTTTTGATGAGCCTAACTTTCCCCTTTTTCCTCTTCTTCCTCACCCATTCTTTTCTCTTTTTTTTTCTTCTTTTCTTTCCTTTCTTCTCTCTGTCTCTCGCGTGCTTCCTTTCTTTCTTTTTAATTCTCTTTCTTTTCTTCTTTCACTTACACACACATATATATATTTATTTAATATATAAGGGGTAACGGGGTCAAATTACCATATTGATCTTGATCTCTTATTTCGATTCCAAAACGTCCTTGACCCGTATTATTCGGTTAACGACCCTATGACAGCTGATAATTAATTTTAGCACTCAATAATTTTACCAATTAAGTACTAAGTTAATTCAATTGGGTTAACATCCAAATAATTCGACTAATTATTTTGGGGATGTTACACATATCCTCTCTTCCCTCACTTTATTCATTCATTTCATCACCTTTCAAAGAGATGAAAGAAAGAAAAAATTTGAGAGAGAGAGGAGTTGCGTAGGAGAGAAGGAAGCCATCTCTCATTGCATGTTCTTCTTTTTTCCATCATTAGATTCCTCTTATTCTTCTCTTTCTATTGACATCATTTTCAGCACCAAAGACTTCATTATCTTTCCTCCATAGAAATCGCATTCTAGAAGCCAAATGGGTAAAAACTTGAGTTCCTTCACTCCATTTTAGGTTTTATGAACTTGGATGCTCGAAATAAAAGCTTGGTTACTGAAGTTGGGAGTTAGGGTTTTGATAGAGGGATTTCAGAACTTGGAAGAGGAATCAAGAATGGAGACATTAGAGCTTGAATTCGTGGAAAATGAGCTTAGGGATTTAAGCTTCTCATTATTGGAAGAATTCTGCACAAACATAGTTTTGGGAACCTCTGGTATTTCCTTCTTAACGTCCTCCACAGACCTTATTTAAATGTCATTTTTTATTTCTGTAGAAAGTAGACTCGAAGCTCTACAAAATAGACACAAGAATCACTTGATTCCATTATGTATTGATGTAGATATCGTTGTCATTTATAAATCCTTTTGAGAGCTTGTGACAATTAAAGGATGTATTGAGGAAAAATTTATCGAGTCTAGTGTTGTTCAATGTCTTGAAATGGATTTTTTACTCTGATATATGTTGAATATGAAGGTTCCGGCATTTCTTCCAAGGTTGAAATACTAGGATGTTACATGTGTCTTGTTTGGCTCATATCCTTCAAATTGGTGGTGCTGATAGGAATAGTGCAGTTACCTTGTGGATTGTGAACAACTTAAGAGGGAAAGAATCATAGCAGTTAAAGTTTATAATGTAACGCAGTACGAGAATGGCTAGCTGGTTTCACCAGCAATTGTCATGGATGCCTTGTTAGCTGAGCTCATGGGTTGTCTCCCTAGCATTTGAGTTGGGCTACAGAAATGTAAAGTGTGAAAGTGACATTTTGGAAGCAATAAACTTGCCACAGAACAGAGAAAACCATCTTTACCTTGTGTTGAACCAAGGACAAACACTCTTTGTTTTGAATGATAACAAATTACATCTTGTCTACTAATGGTTGCAGCTGTATGAAAGTACAGGTTCAAGTTGAATACAAGACGGGAATCAAAAAGCAGGAAATATTAAAGTGGAGCAGCTTGGAGAAGAAGCCGCCGTAGAAGAATCAAGACCTAATTGTTTATCCGCTTTCATTAGGACACAGTGTAAGGTCCTATCACTTAAGGTATATGACATTTTAGTAGCTGAGAGATGACTTTTGAAAACATGCATGATGCATCAAAATTAGGGTTTGAAAAATATTTTTTGCATGCATGCATAAGGTGGAACCTAAACCTAAAAACGATTTTGTGGAAATCAAAAAATCAATTTCTATTTTGTTCCAATGGCCAAGAATTGATTTATACTAATTTATAAAGGCTATGAAATTGATTTTAGGCTCACCTATAGGCCAAGAATCGATTTCCTTATCCTATGTTTGAAGTATGTAATCGATTTCTACATATACTCAATACAAAGGTAAGAATCGATTTCCTTCTATTTCAAAAGACTATGAAATCGATTTTCAAGCAATCCTATAGGCTATGAATCGATTCCTTCTCATTTTAAACAAAGTCAAAATCGATTCCTACCCTATTCAGGATGTCCTGAAAATCGATTCCTACTTATTTCCAAAGGCTCAAACAATTGATTCCTATGTTCTCAAAATGTAAAGAATCGATTCCTCTCTTTTTTAACTAGCCATATAATCGATTAGCAAGCAACATATATGTTTCCTTTTTTATCAAACAATCGATTATGCCTTCTTGCACATTAAGGCCATAATCGATTTCTTCAAAAATTAAATGTTTCAATTCAACGATTGTTTTTTGAATCCCTATAAATAGGAAGCTAAGCATCACATTTTCAAACATACCTCACACTCAACAACAACAACAACATCTTCTCTTCTTCTCACATTCGAAATTTCTAGATCTGAGAAAGAGAAAAATAGAGCTATCATTGTCATATCATTTTTGTAGATCTAGTCACTCATCTCTCTCAGCTATTATATTGTCATACTGTCTGAAGTGATTAGATCATAGCTTCTATATTGTAATCTACTATTGTGGGGTCATTCTGAAATCCTGGGAATTGTTCTTGGGTCTCTCTCAATCATGAGATTGAGTTGGTTTGAAATCCTGGGAGGTGCTCTTGAGTCGTTCAGTCGAGGAGATTGAAGTGGTATTGAAATCCTTAGCGGGGAGCTCGGGTTCTCAGTTCGGGGGAATTGAGATTTGATATTTTGAAGTTACTTGTTTGTAAAACATTCTTCATATAGTGGTTGTTACAAAGTCCAAAGGTTGCAAAGCTGGAGGCCGAGGACGTAGGGCTTTTATCCCGAACCTCGCTAAAATCCCCGGTGTATCTCTATCCCTCTCTCTTTACTTTATTTGTCATTTGTATTTGTTTATTGTTATACTGCGCTAAATATAAATATTTGTTTATAGTTAAAACCAATCATAGCGTAGTTAGCATAATACATCACTGCATCTAGATCTGTCATACCTATAGCATACTTAGGTCAGTGCATATAGTTTAAATTCTATATTCCGCATTTAATTTAAACTAGCATTGTCTTAAAATTATAAAGAACTCAAGTATTGCATATAACCTTATTCACCCCCCTCTAAGGTTATCATATAGTCCAACACCTTCCACACGCAATAGCTCTTGCACATATCTATAAATGTCTCAACAAGGACTGGAAGGTATCAATCTATAGACTGCTTGTGTTTATCTAGACGCGAATACTCCACGGTGATTCATAGGATTTGGTTCAACCCCCCTACGGATTTGGGGTCTCTTCCACTAGTGGAAAAAATGGATTCTGCATCGACAATTAATATCGGTTCAAAAACTAACTGATGTTAAAAATAAGGCGGTGGCATTTTTGAAATTATCATGAAACTTTTCGCATCGGTTGAGGCTCTAACCGATGTAGAATTGCACACCTAAGGCAAGATTACACATTTAATATCAGGTCCAATGGCAACTGATGCGGAAAACCGAAAATTAACATCATGTCTCTAATTGCAACCGATGCGAAAAATCCCCAATTTTTTTGAGCTCTCTGCGTCATCTCTCTAATTGCGTTCTCACAGGAAACCCTCTCACACGTCGTTCTCTCCCTCTCACTCTGCGTCGTTCTCTCTCACCCTCTCACCGTTCTCCACGCCGTTCTCTCTGTGTCGTCCACGCCGTTCTCTCTGCGTCGTCCACGCCGCTCTCTCTGCGCTGTCCACGCCGCTGCTACGTCCAGGTCGTTGCTAGTTGCGCCGACACTGTCTCTTGAAACCCACATCGTCGCTGTTTTTCTCTTGAAACCCGCATCATCGCCTCTTCATGTAAGTTCCATTCTGTTTTTCTCTTCTGGACTTTCCTATTTCCGTTTTCATTCTCTAAACCAGGTATGTACACGTTTCCATTTTGTTTTTCTCTTCTGTGCTTTCCTATTTTCGTTTTCAATAATATTCTCTTCTCCTATTTCAAAGATTTTGTGGGGAAAGAGGTGAAAAACGATTTGGCCATCAAAGGCACTTTGCGTTCCGTAAAGCAGTCAAGCTCGAAAACACTACAAGAAAGACAAGTACCCCCACATGGTAACCGGCCTTCATCTCTTCCACTCTCTAGGGTTTATGATTATTATTATTGCTGTTTGTTGAAGGAATTGTATGATGTTGTGTGATTAACCAGGGAAATGTGGGATTGATCTTCACAAAAGGTGACTTGAAGGAGGTTAGCGAAGAGGTTGCCAAGTACAAGGTGAATCGATCTTTCAACAATTATCTTATTTCATGTTTTTTTTTTGTGTGTATCACACTCAATGGCATTATGGTACTGTTGGTTTGTTTTTGTTGTGATGTGATACTTATTTGATTTATTATTGGCTATGTGTCTGTTTAATTGTTTGTCAAACATATTCTGGATTTAGATTATTTTACCAAATTGAATGTGTTAAAAGTTCAGTTGAAAATTATGTAATTTGTCTTTCGATGCATTTTCATCTAAAAACAAGCTTGAAGTAAACCCTAGCCAAACATGAGAATGACATTACCTCTATTAGTCTTTTGTTCCTAAGAGAAATTTCCTGAATCCCCCAAACATGATTTTTTTCATTTGTTTTACGGAAACAGATTCCTTGCCTTTTCCACGAAATGCATGGTGCCTTGGCTATAGAGGAGAGAGAAGGGTGACTCCCTAGTTTAGCGTTCTTTATGCTTTCAGAAATATCCACAGTCCACACCTATTAATTGTTAATTGTTATCATGCAGTAAATGATAATTTATGTTGTCCTGTTTGAGAGTCTTAATGCTTGATCATTTTGTAGGTACATGAAAGGGACGATACTGGGGAGGTTGATGTTCTCACAAAAGGTAGTGACTAGCACAGAAATAGTAATAATGCTGATTTTAGGTCCTACATTGTACAATACAGCGATTTTGGAATTCACTCTTTGCTCCAATATTCTATTTAATTTGAAAGTCACTCTTTGCTCCAATATTCTATTTCATGTCATTTGCTTAAGTGGTCAATTTTATTTGGTAGTTATCTGTTAATTGCATACTCTTCCTTCATGTATTTTGGTGTCATTGGCAGGAGATAACAATTATGGGGATGACAGGCTACTGTATGCTCATGGTCAACTTTGGCTGCAAAGGCACCATATAATGGGCAGAGCTGTCGGGTATAGCATTTTCTTTAGTGACACTTACTCCCGTTATTGTAGACTTGTTTTAATTGTAGACTTGTTTTATAAACTTATCTGAAATGGCCATTACTCATTGTGGCAACCTATATTGTTAAATTGCAAAATAAAGGTTATATGCAAGTCTTGAACTAAGAAAGGGCGCTCCGTGACTTTAGGGCCTTTGAACATACCAAGAAAATATCAAGTCGTTGTGTACCAGAAAATAGTTGAGCTTGAGAAGCGCTTGATTAGCTTAAATTCTGGTGATGCGAATTCTGTGAAATCAGTAATAGAAGAATTTTCTTCAGAAATTGAACTTGATGAACAGAGTATCTTAAACAAGTAATTGCTCTTGTTATCAATGATCTGTAATTTGTTATTTAGTTTTAGCCTTAGAATCAGCAGAAAGATGTTCTGTACTTTGGTTGTAACCTTTGAGATTTTCAGGAAGTCAATCATTGACGAGTGCTTCTCAAAGGATTCTATTGAAGAAATTATAAAATCGTTGGTATAACTCTTACTATTTTCATATGAATACTCATCTTTCTAGGTCATTGTATGATACTCTTTACCTTTGATGTGAAGGAAGCTGAATCAAGCAAGGAAGGAAATGAATGGATAGGTCCAATTTTAAAAGGATTGAAAAGAACATCACCTACTGCATTGAAAATAGTATTAAGATCGGTAAGGATTTTATAATAAGAAGAGAAACGAAGTCTGCCTTGCAAATGACATAATATTTTAGAATTTCATTGTTCTGTATACTGTCTTGGATATGCGCAGGTTCGTGAAGGAAGGAATCAAACACTATCTGAAAGTCTAAAAAGAGATTTCAGATTGACAATGAATATACTCCGAACTACGATATCTGAGGATATGTACGAGGTAAATGTCATGGTCTCACTGCTAGAACAAGTTTTGACAGAAGGCATCTAAATGCTGTTAAAAATGTTTTATGTGTGTTTCCTACTAAAATCTGAAGCAAACTTGTCTTTTTATGATAAGGGTATTAGAGCTCTCACCATTGACAAGGACAATGCTCCAAAGGTAATCACCCTCTCTCTCTCTCTCATTAATTCATCAGTTTTAGTATTTTTGCTATTGTATGCAAAATTGCATTGTGCTTAATTTTAATAATTAAAATATGAAGCTATATAGCTTCAAGGAATTGAAACGACTTGATATTTTCTTGGTATGTACCTTGAGGAATATGAAACGCTTGTTGGGCCTTTGAACATGATATATGCCAGGGTTTATCCTACAGGGATTACTACAGTTTGTGTTCCCAGTGTCTATATTTCGAAGCATGTTCAGCTGAAAATTATTTCATGATATTCTGCTATCATTGCTTGTATTTGTTGATGGCAGGTTCTTACCTTATGTTGGCTGGGTGACAATTATCATGACTGAAAAGCCTATCATCAAGGTTTGTTTGCTCTGCCAATTATTGTGCTAGTATCATTTAGCTGAAGCTGGTTGCCTGTCTTATCACTTATGTATGTTTGTGGTGAATCTTAACAATAATCATTATGTTTTATTAAGATTAATAATGAAAAGTTTAAAGGTGCATGACATAAATTTTGCCATTTGGCTGCTCTAAAGTGAGGGATACACATTAGACAGAAACGTGAGGAGTTATATCTGTTGATGAGAAAACTAAGGAAATGTATTTAAGAATTTAATTTATAGTTTCATATGCAATCTGAATGTTGGGCTTCATTCTTTTGAGGACTTAATATTAAGCTTGAGGAACTGGAAATGGTGAAGAGAGAAAAGGATCAAAACCATAGAGAATGAAACAGAATTTTCATTATGATCCAACTAACTGGAATAATCAATAGTTACAAAGTATTTATCCAACTGCATTACAATGAGAACTGCAGAGAATAATCTAACTAATTCCTCTACTGTTAACTAACTAAACTATGGTTAACTAACTGAACTAAAACTAGTTAAATAAACTGTACATAGAATCATATATACACTGCTCTAATACTTAACAATGGTAGTTGTCTTTGGAGGTTTCCTTTCTCTATTATGTATTAGAATTTTCATCATTATTTACTTTGGTTGTTAATTAATTTAATAACCAAAGCTGCTTTTGCTTTTAAGCTTTCTCTGTCACTGAATCCTAGTTCATTTGACATTTGATTTTGTTTGATGCTCTTTTGGTTGTATGGAGTTTTAGAAGTTGGTTATCTAATTGTTTGTTAAGTAGACACCAGAATTGGGTTTTAATGAACTGATATTCTATGTGAACTGTTTTGCTCTCTCTCTTTTTTCATTCATGAGTCCTGTGTCAATATCCAGCTGCTGCTGCTGCTAAGGAGGAGGAGAAGAAGGATGAGCCAGCTGAACAAGTTTGGTGTATGTTTTGTATTATGTTTTGTAATATGTTATATGCCTAGTACAAACATTGTATAGTTCTTTCTATTTTCTCATCTTTTTTGTTGTTGTTGAGTTTAATGGATTGATATAACCAATCTTGCTTTTGCAAATGAATTCAATGATTATTGGTTTATTGAAACCAGGAGGATATTGTGACTGATATTTGCATTGTGATTCTCATTTTTTTATGTTATCCTCTGTTTGTAGACATAATTGTAGCATGAGTTAGAAAAATATATATATATTCTGTTTATGGTATTTAACAAAGCAAAACTGGTGAGTAATTTATAAATAAATGAATATACGTACAAATTGTGAATTTTTTTTTTTAAAAAAAAAAGTTAGTTTTAACATCGGTTCCCATCAGGACCTGATGCGAAAAGTACTTTTCGCATCAGGTGGTTCTGAAAATCCGATGCCAAAAAGGTGCTAAAATCTAATTAAAAAGGACTTTTGGCATCGGGTGGTAATACAACTGATGCGAAAAATACTTTTCGCATCAGGTCTATACCTGATGCAAAAGGTGCGTACTTTTAACATCGCCTGAATCTATAACGGACACGGAACCGATGCGAAAAGTCATTTTTAACCGATGCGAAAAGCCTAAATTGTAGTAAATTCTCTCGAAGAACGCCTAAAAGGTTGCCCCTACTTAGTTTTATTATTGTTTCTACTTATTTCTCTTGTTTTGGTTTTCCTTTCTTTTATGTATGTACTTCAACATTAAAAAGGTTTATTAAGTATGGTGTTCAACTCAACTTCTAGAGATTACATTTCAGGTAGAAGATGCTGGAGAAATACCCTCGCCGACAACTGGTGAAAACGGCGACAAAAACAGTATCTTATATCACCACTTTTGAGCAATCAAGTTAATCAACCACAACAAAAAGTGCATCTAAGTTTCTAATTCTCCTTCCTTATCAGTGACAGTCACAGTCAGTGACCAAGACCAAAAGGTAGAAGTTTTTATGTGAGTTAATTTTTTTAATATAAAACTAATTATTTTTTTATTTGGATTAGAATTATTAATTATTTCAAAGTAAGAGAATTCATACGAAGAATTATGTGGTTTATCATAAGTAATTCATCAAGCAAATCATCATAGTTATAAAAAATAGTCAAGTCGTGATGCTTATATAAAAAAAAGTCAAGTCGTGATAGTTAGGCCACTTATGAGAGGTTTGCATAGTAGTCACTAACGTATTACGCATGTTGCTTATCTTTTGTACATTTCGGCCTAGGGGTTGTAGTATTAGGGGGATGACTTTGCTTTGGCATGGTGTTTTGTGGGTGGGTTCAGAGTTGAAAAATGGATGTATTTTTTTTTGGAAAGAATGGTAGGAAGCCTGATAGCGTGGAGATGTTGGAGTATATTAAGGTGTTGTTTTGGAATGGTTTTTGGCTAGTTTTAAGGTTCACAATGTTTGTTATATGAATGGTGTGTAGACCTATGGATTGTATTTTTTTGTATGAAGTAGACTATGTATGAATGGTGTGTAGACCTATGAAGTATTTTTTGTATCAAGTGTGATTAAAAATGATATATTGATACTTTTTCTGTTTGAACCCGTTTTGGTATCGGTTCGGTTTTTTTGTGATTATAAATTCTCTGTATGTCTAAATTTTATGGGGTTTGTTTTGTTAGAAACTAGACAAGATTCTCTTCACTTTGACCAGTGGTTTGACGGATTTTGAGTAAGTATAGCCAAAGAAAATATCGTCACAAGTTAGGTCAAAAATCTGGGACAATTTCGGATATAGGTTTGGTATTTTGTGCATTACGTTTTCTATAGAACTCATTTTTGAATGATTTGTCTCATTGTAAATTAGACTCATTTTGCGTCAGTTTGAGCTCAAATTCCATGTTAATTGACTGGGTTTCTGTATTTTAAAACGTGACACAAATCGGGTCACAGCTGCTGCCCTGTTTTTAAAACAAAATGGGCTTATTGTTAAAATATACCAAATGGCTCACAATTTTGCAAAACAAAAATATTATTCAGAAACTAGACCGTTTAAGCTTTCCAAAGAGTGGTCGTTTGCTCAATTTCGTTACCGTTTGATGTGTTAATTAATTCGTCAAAGATTAGGTATGTTTGTTGAAAACTTCGGCTCATAGGTTGTTTGTTAAGATATCAAATTGTTTTTTTTTGACAAAAAATATATCGAATTGTTATTGTTTTGTGAACTACGCGAGAGATAACTATGTTAGCCCATATGTAAGGGTAGTCTGTAATTAATAAAATACCATGGGGATGACGATCCCGAGTAATAGCATACTAGGGGAGCGAAGTCATGAGCCAAAAACCTAGGCCCGTTTCATGTTTGCTCGTTAATAGCTATTAGCGAGGGGGATCACCGGGGGAACCGTGCAGTGGTTGTCCGGTGTTGTGCTAAGACAAGATAAATGTGTAACTGCTAGACTGGGTTACACGAGAACATCGTAGCTGCTAGACTGGGCTACAAGTAAAGGATAAACAAAACACCGAGATTGAGTTGTGAAGGGTCACCAAAGAGCTCACTGAGATTATTATCTCACTGTTTATAACTATGGTGTTTTACAGATAAGCAGAGAAAGTCAAAGCAAAAGGAGAAAGAGTAGCTCCTGTTCTGAGTTACTTGAGACTTGAGGGATCCTTGCGATCCAATGTTTATTTTGCTTAGTTTCCCTAAGGTTATTATGTATGACCATGATGTATCTAGATATTATGACTTAAACTCTATTATCAAAGTCGTGTATCGTATTATTTTAATTCTACTTTTTGAGATATTGAACAATAGGTGTATCAACGACCTTAAACTTTGGTTCGTTGACATTTTATAAATCCTTTTGAGAGCTTGTGACAATTAAATGATGTATTGAGGAAAAATTTATCGACTCTAGTGTTGTTCAATGTCTTGAAATGGATTTTTTACTCTGATGTATGCTGAATATGAATGTTCCGGTATTTCTTCCAAGGTTGAAATACTAGGATGTTACATGTGTCTTGTTTTAGCTCATATCCTTCAAATTGGTGGTGCTGATAGGAATAGTGCAGTTACCTTGTGGATTGTGAACAACTTAAGATTGGAAGAATCATAACAGTTAAAGTTTATAATGTAACGCAGTACGAGAATGGCTAGCTGGTTTCACCAGCAATTGTCATGGATGCCTTGTTAGCTGAGCTCATGGGTTGTCTCCCTAGCATTTAAGTTGGGCTATAGAAATGTAAAGTGTGAAAGTGACATTTTGGAAGCAATAAACTTGCCACAGAACAGAGAAAACCATGTTTACCTTGCACACACAATAGCTCTTGCACATATCTATGACTATCTCAACAAGGACTGAAAGGTATCAAACTATAGACTGCTTGTGTTTATCTAGACGGGAATACTCCACGGTGATTCATAGGATTTGGTTCAACCCCCCTACGGATTTGGGGTCTCTTCTCTCGAAGAACGCCTAAAAGGTTGCCCCTACTTAGTTTTATTATTGTTTCTACTTATTTCTCTTGTTTTGGTTTTCCTTTCTTTTATCTATGTACTTCAACATTAAAAAGGTTAATTAAGTATTGTGTTCAACTGAACTTCTTGAGATTACATTTCAGGTAGAAGATGCTGGAGAAATACCCTCGCCGACAACTGGTGAAAACGGTGACAAAAACAGTATCTTATATCACCACTTTTGAGCAATCAAGTTAATCAGCCACAACAAAAAAGTGCATCTAAGTTTCTAATTCTCCTTCCTTATCAGTGACAGTCACAGTCAGTGACCAAGACCAAAAGGTAGAAGTTTTTATGTGATTTAATTTTTTTAATATAAAACTAATTAATTATTTTATTTGGATTAGAATTATTAATTATTTCAAAGTAAGAGAATTCATACGAAGAATTATGTGGTTTATCATATGTAATTCATCAAGCAAATCATCATAGTTATAAAAAAAGTCAAGTCGTGATGCTTATAAAAAAAAGTCAAGTCGTGATAGTTAGGCCACTTATGAGAGGTTTGCATAGTAGTCACTAACGTATTACGCATGTTGCTTATCTTTTGTACTTTCGGCCTAGGGGTTGTAGTATTAGGGGGATGACTTTGCTTTGGCATGGTGTTTTGTGGGTGGGTTCAGAGTTGAAAAATGGATGTATTTTTTTTTTTGGAAAGAATGGTAAGAAGCCTAATAGCGGGGATATGTTGGAGTATATTAAGGTGTTGTTATGGAATGGTTTTCGGCTAGTTTTAAGGTTCACAATGTTTGTTATATGAATGGTGTGTAGACCTATGGATTGTATTTTTTGTATGAAGTAGACTATGTATGAATGGTGTGTAGTGTGTAGACCTATGAAGTATTTTTTGTATCTAGTGTGATTAAAAATGATATATTGATACTTTTTCTGTTTGAACCCGTTTTGGAATCGGTTCGATTTTTCTGTGATTATAAATTCTTTGTATGTCCAAATTTTATGGGGTTTGCTTTGTTAGAAACTAGACATGATTCTCTTCACTTTAGCCACTGGTTTGACGGATTTTGAGTAAGTATAGCCGAAGAAAATATCGTCACAAATTAGGTCAAAATTTTGGGACAGTTTCGGATATAGGTTCGGTATTTTGTGCATAACGTTTTCTATAGAATTCCTTTTTGAATGATTTGTCTCATTGTAAATTAGACTCATTTTGCGTCAGTTTGAGCTCAAATTCCATGTTAATTGACTGGGTTTTTGTATTTTAAAAGGTGACACAAGTCGGGTCACAGCTGCTGCCCTGTTTTTAAAACAAAATGGGTTGTTTTGTTAAAATGTACCAAATGTCTCACAATTTTGCAAAACAAAAATATTATTCAGAAACTAGACCTTTTATGCTTTCCAAAGAGTGGTCGTTTGCTCAATTTCGTTACCGTTTGATGTGTTAATTAATTCGTCAAATAATAGGTATATTTGTTGAAAACTTCGGCTCATAGGTTGTTTGTTGAGATATCAAATTGTTTTTTTTTGACAAAAAATATATCTAATTGTTATTGTTTTGTGAACTACGCGAGAGATAACTATGTTATCCCATATGTAAGGGTAGTCTGTAATTAATAAAATACCATGGGGATGACGATCCCGAGTAATAGCATACTAGGGAAGGGAAGTCATGAGCCCAAAACCTAGGCCCGTTCCATGTTTGCTCATTAATAGCTATTAGCGAGGGGGTTCACCGGGGGAACCGTGCAGTGGTTGTCTGGTGTTGTGCTAAGACAAGATAAATGTGTAACTGCTAGACTGGGTTACACGAGAACATCGTAGCTGCTAGACTGGGCTATAAGTAAAGGATAAATAAAATACCGAGAGTTGAGTTGTGAGGGGTCACCAAAGAGCTCACTGAGATTATTATCTCACTGTTTATAACTATGGTGTTTTACAGATAAGCGGAGAAAGTCAAAGCAAAAGGAGAAAGAGTAGCTCCTGTTCTGAGTTACTTGAGACTTGAGGGATCCTTGCGATCCAATGTTTATTTTGCTTAGTTTCCCTAAGGTTATTATGTATGACCATGATGTATCTAGATATTATGACTTAAACTCTATTATCAAAGTCGTGTATCGTATTATGTTAATTCTAGTTTTTGAGATATTGAACAATAGGTGTATCAACGACCTTAAACTTTGGTTCGTTGTCATTTTATAAATCCTTTTGAGAGCTTGTGACAATTAAAGGATGTATTGAGGAAAAATTTATCGAGTCTAGTGTTGTTCAATGTCTTGAAATGGATTTTTTACTCTGATGTATGCTGAATATGAATGTTCCGGTATTTCTTCCAAGGTTGAAATACTAGGATGTTACATGTGTCTTGTTTTAGCTCATATCCTTCAAATTGGTGGTGTTGATAGGAGTAGTGCAGTTACCTTGTGGATTGTGAACAACTTAAGAGGGAAAGAGTCATAGCAGTTAAAGTTTATAATGTAATGCAGTACGAGAATGGCTAGCTGGTTTCACCAGCAATTGTCATGGATGCCTTGTTAGCTGAGCTCATGGGTTGTATCCCTAGCATTTGAGTTAGGCTACAGAAATGTAAAGTGTGAAAGTGACATTTTGGAAGCAATAAACTTGCCACAGAACAGAGAAAACCATATTTACCTTGCACCCGCAATAGCTCTTGCACATATCTATGACTGTCTCAACAAGGACTGAAAGGTATCAATCTATAGACTGCTTGTGTTTATCTAGACGCGAATACTCCACGGTGATTCATAGGATTTGGTTCAACCCCCCTACGGATTTGGGGTCTCTTCTCTCGAAGAACACCTAAAAGGTTTCCCCTACTTAGTTTTATTATTGTTTCTACTTATTTCTCTTGTTTTAGTTTTCCTTTCTTTTATGTATGTACTTCAACATTAAAAAGGTTCAATAAGTATGGTGTTCAACTCAACTTCTAGAGATTACATTTCAGGTAGAAGATGCTGGAGAAATACCCTCGCCGACAACTGGTGAAAACGGTGACAAAAACAGTATCTTATATCACCACTTTTGAGCAATCAAGTTAATCAGCCACAACAAAAAAGTGCATCTAAGTTTCTAATTCTCCTTCCTTATCAGTGACAGTCACAGTCAGTGACCAAGACCAAAAGGTAGAAGTTTTTATGTGAGTTAAATTTTTTAATATAAAACTAATTAATTATTTTATTTGGATCAGAATTATTAATTATTTCAAAGTAAGAGAATTCATACGAAGAATTATGTGGTTTATCATAAGTAATTCATCAAGCAAATCATCATAGTTATAAAAAAAGTCAAGTTGTGATGCTTATAAAAAAAAAAGTCAAGTCGTGATAGTTAGGCCACTTATGAGAGGTTTGCATAGTAGTCACTAACGTATTACGCATGTTGCTTATCTTTTGTACATTTCGGCCTAGGGGTTGTAGTATTAGGGGGGTGACTTTGCTTTGGCATGGTGTTTCGTGGGTGGGTTCAGAGTTGAAAAATGGATGTATTTTTTTTTGTGGAAAGAATGGTTGGAAGCCTGATAGCGTGGAGATGTTGGAGTATATTAAGGTGTTGTTATGGAATGGTTTTCGGCTAGTTTTAAGGTTCACAATGTTTGTTATATGAATGGTGTGTAGACCAATGGATTGTATTTTTTGTATGAAGTAGACTATGTATGAATGGTGTGTAGACCTATGAAGTATTTTTTGTATCAAGTGTGATTAAAAATGATATATTGATACTTTTTCTGTTTCAACCCGTTTTGGTATCGGTTCGGTTTTTCTGAGATTATAAATTCTCTGTATGTCCAAATTTTATGGGGTTTGCTTTGTTAGAAACTAGACACGATTCTCTTCACTTTAGCCACTGGTTTGACGGATTTTGAGTAAGTATAGCCGAAGAAAATATCGTCACAAATTAGGTCAAAAATTTGGGACAGTTTCGGATATAAGTTCGGTATTTTGTGCATAACGTTTTCTATAGAACTCCTTTTTGAATGATTTCTCTCATTGTAAATTAGACTCATTTTACGTCAGTTTAAGCTCAAATTCCATGTTAATTGACTGGGTTTTTGTATTTTAAAACGTGACACAAATCGGGTCACAGCTGCTGCCCTATTTTTAAAACAAAATGGGTTGTTTTATTAAAATGTACCAAATGGCTCACAATTTTGCAAAACAAACATATTATTCATAAACTAGACTTTTTAAGCTTTCCAAAGAGTGGTCGTTTGCTAAATTTCGTTACCGTTTGATGTGTTAATTAATTCGTCAAAGAATAGGTATGTTTGTTGAAAACTTCGGCTCATAGGTTGTTTGTTGAGATATTAAATTGTTTTTTTTTTGACAAAAAATATATCGAATTGTTATTGTTTTGTGAACTACGCGAGAGATTACTATGTTAGCCCATATGTAAGGGTAGTCTGTAAAAAATAAAATACCATGGGGATGACGATCCCGAGTAATAGCATACTAGGGGAGGGAAGTCATGAGCGTTCCATGTTTGTTTGATAATAGCTATTAGCGAGGGGGTTCCCCGGGGGAACCGTGCAGTGGTTGTCCGGTATTGTGCTAAGACAAGATAAATGTGTAACTGCTAGACTGGGTTACACGAGAACATCGTAGCTGCTAGACTGGGCTACAAGTAAAGGATAAATAAAACACCGAGAGTTGAGTTGTGAGGGGTCACCAAAGAGCTCAGTGAGATTATTATCTCACTGTTTATAACTATGGTGTTTTACAGATAAGTAGAGAAAGTCAAAGCAAAAGGAGAAATAGTAGCTGATGTTCTGAGTTACTTGAGACTTGAGGGATCCTTGCGATCCAATGTGTATTTTGCTTAGTTTCCCTAAGGTTATTATGTATGACCATGCTGTATCTCGATATTATGACTTAAACTCTATTATCAAAGTCGTGTATCGTATTATGTTAATTCTACTTTTTGAGATATTGAACAATAGGTGTATCAACGACCTTAAACTTTGGTTCGTTGTTGAGATATTGAACAATAGCTCTTGCACATATCTATGACTGTCTCAACAAGGACTGGAAGGTATCAAACTATAGACTGCTTGTATTTATCTAGACGCGAATACTCCAAGGTGATTCATAGGATTTGGTTCAACCCCCCTACGGATTTGGGGCTCCTCTCTTGCACATATCTATAAGGTTGCCCCTACTTAGTTTTATTATTGTTTCTACTTATTTCTCTTGTTTTGGTTTTCCTTTCTTTTATGTATGTACTTCAACATTAAAAAGGTTCATTAAGTATGGTGTTAAACTCAAATTCTAGAGATTACATTTCAGGTAGAAGATGCCGGAGAAATACCCTCGCCGACAACTGTTGAAAAACGGCGACACAAACAGTATCTTATATCACCACTTTTGAGCAATCAAGTTAATCACCCATAACAAAAAGTGCATCTAAGTTTCTAATTCTCCTTCCTTATCAGTGACAGTCACAGTCAGTGACCAAGACCAAAAGGTAGAAGTTTTTATGTGAGTTAATTTTTTTAATATAAAACTAATTAATTATTTTATTCGGATCAGAATTATTAATTATTTCAAAGTAAGAGAATTCATACGAAGAATTATGTGGTTTATCATAAGTAATTCATCAAGCAAATCATCATAGTTATAAAAAAAGTCCTCGTGATGCTTATATAAAAAAAGGTCAAGTCGTGATAGTTAGGCCGCTTATGAGAGGTTTGCATAGTAGTCATTAACGTATTACGCATGTTGCTTATCTTTTGTACATTTCGGCCTAGGGGTTGTAGTATTAGGGGGGTGACTTTGCTTTGGCATGGTGTTTTGTGGGTGGGTTCAGAGTTGAAAAATGGATGTATTTTTTTTTTTGGAAAGAATGGTAGGAAGCCTGATAGCGTGGAGATGTTGGAGTATATTAAGGTGTTGTTATGGAATGGTTTTCGGCTAGTTTTAAGGTTCACAATGTTTGTTATATGAATGGTGTGTAGATGTAACACCCTAATATTTCTATCTTGTACAAAAATTTATATGCACAACTTAGCATACATCAGAGATATAATTCCTGTTTAGATATTGAACACAACTAAGTTTTTCCCGATGAATAACCTCAATTAGTTTCAAATTCCATATCTTAAATGAAACTCATAACAATTCCCTGTCTTTCAATGTCATCTAAACTTAGTGCTCTACAGTGGCGGACCTGGCTTACATCCAGGGGGTTCAGTTGAACCCCCTGGAATTTTTTTTTTGCACTAAACACCCTATATAAATAGCCTAAATCTCCTGAAATTTTAGTTTTGACCCCCCTGAAAATTTTAAATTGTACTAGTAGACCAAGTTTTGCACCCATTTGACACCGGCCTTAAAAAATTTGACACCCCTGACCTCGAGGTCCTGGGTCCGCCACTGGTGCTCTATACCATAACAAGAAAAAGCGGAAATGATTACATAACATAAAATAGATCCAAGTCATGTTATCAAAGTACAAAGACAACAAGGGAAATAAAAATCAAAGGCAATAAAACTAGGTCTTCAATCCTCTCCTCAAGGCATGTCATCTATCCGTGCTTCTTTGCTTTCCTCTTTCCATGTTTCTCTGTAAAAACATCAACATATAAATAATGAGATACAATCTCAGTGAGTTCTACCGAGACCCCTAGCAACACTCTCGGTTCAATTATAAATTCTTATTCATACGTGCCTTTCTAGTTTCTGGTAGTTTAATTTATAAACTACGCTTCGCTAACTTAGCACGACACCGACTACCCTATTAGAAACTCTAGTTATTCTGAAATCTTTTCTCATTGAATGAATTGTTGTCAATTGAGCTATTACACTTGACTACTATGAATATTTAGAGTAGAGGTGATTAGATGGTTACAAGCTAATCGAACAATCTTCAGTTAGTTTGTTACAATCAGTCATTTGCATACAAGATATATTGTAGATATGCAATCATTGGATTCAACAGTCTCGGAGATTAACCGATTACGTGATGAACAGTTGTATCCAAGACTTTCTCAGCTTGTTGATGGGTGAGTTATAATGTAGAAACTACTATCTGTAGTTATTGATGGTTAATAGTCTTTGTAACCTTAAATGTGTGTGTATTTCCCAAAGTTTCCGTACATCTTTTGGGTAATAGTCATTCAAGTCTTCATGATTCATCAATGTTTTCCTCTTGGCATACTTGTTTCAACTCTATTTAAGTGAAATGTAAGTTGCACGTTTCTTGCAGGAAGCTGTTTGTCTTGCAATCTCATTAATAATACTTGAGCCTGAATCTCTACGAATGCACAAACACACCCATACCCATACAAGCTTCTTTGCTTATTTTGACAGGCTTTTTCTCTTGACTGCAGGATGGCCACCATGTGGGGGAAAATGCTAGGTCATCATGAGAAGCAATCAGAGATCGTGGCATTGCTGAGATCATTGGACAACTCCCAATCTCCTAAGCAAAAAAGTGAACACCATCATGAACGAACATATCAGCTATTGCTTGTTGTGCAACAGTGGCATTCACAATTTGAGATGCTAGTCAACAATCAAAAGGGATACACAAAGCAAAGGCCCTTAATAATTGGTTAAAATTAAATCTTATCCCTATTGAGAGCAATTTGAAGGAAAAAGTTTCTTCGCCTCCGAGGGTTAGAAATCCGCCCATACAAGGCCTTCTCCATGCCTGGCATGACCGTCTAGAGAAACTTCCCGATGAGCTTGCAAGGACTGCTATAGGCAACTTTGCTGCTGTAATAGATACTATTTTCCTTATGCAGGAGGAAGAAATGGTTTTAAAGAGAAAATGTGAGGATACTCGAAAGGAGCTTGACCGCAAAACAAGGCAATTTGATGATTGGTATCACAAGTATATGGAAAGGAAAACACCAGATGAATATGATCCAGATAAGGCTGAAGACACTAATGCTCCTGATGAAACTGTTACAGAGAGGCAGTTTGTGGTTGAACAAGTCAGGAAGAGGTTGGAAGATGAGGAAGCTGAGTATGAAAAGCACTGCCTCCAAGTGAGGCTAAAATCTTTGGCAAATCTTAAAAATCGCATGCCAGAGCTATTTAGGGATGATATGTCGGATTTTTCTTTTGAATGTTCCAAAATGTACAGCGAATTAAGGTCAATATCACAGAGCCTAGGCCAGAGCTCATCTTGAGGTGGTTTATGTATGTATTTTGTTATGTTTGTTTTTCTGCCTAGGTTATTTATTTTTTTGGATCTGTCATATAGTGTTGCACCCAGGGTCTCCTAATTGGGGATGATTCCTAAATGTATTTGAATTTTTGTTAATTGTAGGGCATGGAAGTTAAATGGATTGATGTGTTGATATAAGGGGTACATGTTCCATGTAAATCATTCTCTGTGCTTTTTTGGCCTTCAATTGCATATTTGTAATTAATGACATGATGTAGATCTCCTGAAACCATTTGAATAAATAAGCCGGACACTAGCTGATAGAAAATGCACTTTTTATGTATATAAATGATTATGCTTATAGCTAATACAAAACGACAAAGATAGCACCAAAAAAAAAACTAAGTTGATGAAATCTGTTGCAGAAAACATTCAAGGGCAAAGAAAACATAAAGTAGTGCTTGAATTTTTTCTTTTAATATTTTTTTTGATAAGCAATGTTAGTGGGGGTGGGGGAATGTTAGCTTCTAGGAGTTGAACCTGGTACCTCCTTCTTGCACTCATTTGGTGCACTCCTTCGGTATCCTTTTTTCTTTTAATATGTTTTTCTTTAATGGACACAACATTATTTAAGAGTTACATGGTGTTTTTTTAACTTGTTACACTGAACTAGGTTTGTGGAAATGTCTAAAAAACTCCTCTCTTTTTCTCTTTCCGGAACAAGGTCACAAACCCATCTCGTAATTGTAATTGTATCATAAAAGATATCATTATTTTAAATTATATTTATGATATTACCTTTTATATTCTTAATAATTATGACACTGTCAGGTGCTATCAGATGACAAAAAGAGGGCTTTGTATGATCAATATGGCGAGGCAGGAGTTAAGAGTACAGTGGGAGGAGCATCAAGTGGCTATACGGTATTCGATATGAACCTTTTGTTTGTTTATTGAGCATGTAATGTTAGGTAGCAGCAATGCATAACTGAAGTGATGATAAGAAAACTTGCTTGCAGTAGAATTACAAGTTGATATTCTGATGGCTCCAATGCACATATATTGCGTTTTTTTTTGGGTAAAAGTTGAAATGCATGCCAATTGAAGTTTTCTTTTACTCTATCTACCCTTCGTTTGCTGCTTCTCCATGGTAGATTTATATTTAATAATATTTTGCTTGCAGACGAATCCATTTGATTTATTTGAGACATTTTTCGGGCCAAGTATGCGTGGGTTTGGTGGCATGGATCCAACTGGATTCAGAACACGGCATCGTAGTACCGTTACGGTGAGTTATGTTTGATGTGGATAGTTGGGTATTTTTCTTCTGCCCACTTATGTCAGGTGAATGATTATTATATTTACCTACTTAAAATAATTGTCTAAAAATTACCATATTCAAAATTCATTTTTTGAAATTTAGTGTTTGATAGATTTCAGGGGATCTTGTTTGATCCATGTATCTAACTCACTCTCACCTAGTTGAATAAGGCTTGGTTGTTGCCCGTAGGTAGAGGATTTCAAAGAGAGAGGGAAAATAGAGAAAAAAATAAAATAATTTAACAATTGCCCAGAATGTTTTTGAATTTTTATATACATATCAATAATGTAGGCCTTATATATTATTAATCAATTAATTAATCTTGTTCAAATACAAGAGTCGTACAAATAGTATAAGCCTAGTCCAATAAAACTCAGTGTGTCACACAGTTCAATTCGAAATTGAACTGCTGAACTAAACCATTAAGACTGTTTAGTTCGATTTGTGCGAACCAAAAACACAGTTCGGTTCAATTCGATCGAATCGTTTAAACAGTTTGGTTCAGTGCGGTTCTCCTTGTGAATTGAGCCATGAAGAGGACTAATAATTAAATAGATTAATTATTGTGAGGAAAAAGCTAAATGTGGCAATGAATTTTTATAGGAACTGTTCACAAAATCGATAAAACATTGCATAAATATACTAAGGGTATGTTTGAATGGAGGGTTTTCCAAGGACATGGGAGGACTTAATATTCAATTCTAAATTGAAGAAGCTATAAATAAAAATTAAGTGTGATTAACAATGTTTCATCACTATCTATCATGCTATTCTTTCAATTTTTAAAATCTTAAAAAGACCCTCCAAAGTTTTCTCTTTCAAAACCCTCTCAAATTCCCATCCCAAAGATACCCTAGCCCTATGTTTGGATGGAGCATTTTTAGGAGGTAATGTAATTTTTGGGGGGAATTCAAATATTTTAGTTCAAAATTTTGAACTAAAATACTTGAATTCCCCCGAAAAATTACATTACCTCCTAAAAATGCTCCATCCAAACACACTTTAAGGGTGTGTTGGGAGTTTGGAGGGGGCATGAGACTAATATTATAAATTCTTTAGTGATGGGGAGAAAAATTTTCCCCCTAAACCTTTCCTAATAATTTTTGGAGTCCCTCCAAGTTTTGGAGGGATCCAAAAATAAACTAGGAGAGGGGGTTTGGGGGATAATTTTTCTCCCCATCACTAAATAATTTACACTATTAGACTCAACCCCTCCAAACTCACAAACACACCCTTAGTGTATGTAATTTTGAACTAAAATATTTGAATTCCTCTCAAAAATTACATTACCTCCTAAAAATCTCCATCCAAACATACGGTTAGAGTTACTACAATCCATGATTCCAGCAATTCACAATTTTGACGACCCGATGCAGTTTGATATGGTTTCTTGATATATTTTATCTGTTACACATAGTACTACTGTTATCGTAATTGTAACAAAGGCGGGTTACTGGAATTACAGCAATGACCAATGCTCGTTATTATGCAGCAATTTTATGTAATGCATGCTCAATAACATGCATGTACAGTTTGATAAGCCCTTCCAAACGCTTTTAAACGACCACATCACACATCTTTGATCTTTCACATGATTTTTCAAAAACCAAGTAGCTCAGGTAATTTGTTTCTCTTTCCAGACCTGTGAAACAATGCAATAGCAGAATATGCAGAAAAACGATAGTTGGCTAACAATACAACACTCGAGACTCAACCACCCCATACAATCATAACTATGCATGTCTACCAAAGATGTTTTACATCTGGAGCATTGTTACTCTAAGGACTCTGTTTACTAATGATCTCGTCAATAAGATCTGCAGCTTCTTGAACTGTTGAGATGCTCTGTGCGCTATCCTCTTCCACGCTGATACCAAATTCCTCCTCGAGCCCCATCACAATTTCAACCTGGGCATTGCAGGTCAATGGAATGGAGAACAATCAAAAGAGATATCGTGGCTATTAATTTACACTCAGGTTTTGGTAAATAAATCCAAGGAGCATAATGCTGAATAAACTATAATGTCTGGAAAGATATTTATTACCGTGTCAAGTGAATCAGCTCCAAGAGCCGCAAATTTTGAGTCGCCAGTAACATCTGAGTCATCCGGTAAAGCCAGCTGCTTCCTTACTATCTTGCACACTTTCTCCACCGTCTCTGGTTTAGCCTGCTCAGGGCATTCAGCGTAAGCATGAGAATGGAAGATATAACACCCCCACCCCCAACACACAGAAGAACTAAAGGAATTATTACCTGTGTGGGGGAGGGAGAGAATAATATTCAGCAACAAAAACTTCCTACAACTTATGCTGCAAGATAGTATAGGGCTATAGGCTAACTTAGATCGTTAGATATATGAGCCACTGAACTATCTAGATTTAGTTAGACTAGTATCAAACTGTTAGCATAAAACATCGACATAAGAAAGCCTCTTGAAATTTCATGAAACACAGGGTTCGCGAATTTGGGACACTCTCAAGCCTCTAATAAAAAACCTCCATGGCCATATAACTGTATAAAATCAAGAGTATTATGTAAAGTTTCGAGATGCTCTAGTTTCAATAGATAAAAGCATCTCTAATCATACAAAGCATGGGTATTATACAGGTATCGATAGACACCATGAGCTGGACATGAATTTATCTCTAAACGGTTATTTTTAATTTTCGTGAATATGCCCTTTCATCACTAATTCTGTTAATCAAGCATTGTCTCAGCTTCCAACTATAAGGCTTTATGAAGTGCAGTCCATATAATAAATAACTACTGACTACAGTTTTAGTGATATGGTAACCATGCAAGCAAAAGGTAAAATCTCTAAAGAAGATGACTAGCGACATACAGCACAGGAGACTTTAAGACGAATTGAATGCGTCTGGGAGCTAAAAGATACATTCCTGCTCCCATAGCTTGAAATTAAGGAAGACCTCTGGCCAGAAGAATTGAAAGCCTGTTAAACATACGGATTCAAACAAACTTTATTAAAGAATATTTATAAAAGATCAAAAACAACTAAATACTAATGCTACCTCTGTTTAATAAAAGAAAAATCACGAACAATTACTAAGCACTGTCGGCATTGGCCTGATGTGCAATGCAGAAAAAAAAATACAGAAACATATTCTGGTCCAACATTTTCAGATTCAACTTAAATACTCACTAACAAAATTGGATATGGATTGGAGCCATAATATGGTTTTGAAGGACTTAGCAAAGTGAGTTAAGGTGATTACGAAATACAATATTCGAACTCATTATTCTCCAAACATAAAGTAAATGCTATAAGCAATAACGGACTTTCTTAGGCTGGTTTTTTAGTTGCGCGATTAGATAATATTCTTAGGCCACATTTTTTAGAGTGATAAAAAAACACAAATTATCAATCAGTCAAGAATACGATCTCGTTTTCCACAAAAAATTACTATGAAAATGTACATGCACAGTAATTGACAAATTAGAGCGTAGTAACTAGTAAATAATATCAATCAATGAAAGATGTTCACGTGTTCAATAGCACAAAGTAAAATTTCTGAAAACGAAACTCTACAGAAGCGGAACGCAAAATCAAGAAGAAACTTGCATACAAGAGAATGAGAATGAAAAAGAGACAAATGAACATAGATATTATGAGGACCTCATTAAGATTTCAACTAATACAAAAAGAAAAGTAAATAGAAGCGCACAATAGCAGTTATTATTGAAAGCTCGAAAGAGCGAGGGGGATCAAGCAAGAACGAAAATGATACCAGACTCTGATTCAATTGACGAGAGAGAGAGCGCACAGAGTGTGATGCTCCGGTGATCGTGTTCGTCGCCATGGAGATTGTTGCGATTGTGCAAAGATGCAGAGAGATCAAAATAGAGAATTGAGGTTTGAGAAGGTGGCGGAGAACGCGAAGAGTGTGAATGGCGAAGGGAAGAGGGCGTTAAAGAAAGAATAAATAGCTGCTTGCTTGCCTGAATGCTTTGCGTTGCGGAGCGTTCGATTCGAATTGCGATTCTTTGGTCAGTCCAAACTTGTTGGCCCAATTAAGGCATAGAGCCCAACTGAAAGAACCAGTTAGATTAGTCCATCTATCTCGTAGGAAGCCCGACCAACATCACCCGAATTAGTTTTAGCCCATACTTATTAACACACACCCCCAATTTTTAAGAATCCCAAAATACCCTCACATACAACATGCTCCCAAGCAACCCCACGCTGAACGCTGCCTTTTGACTTGGTTCGGTACTGAATTGGTACGGTACTATACTATCATCCTTGTTAGACATCATCCTATAATTCAAGCTCTAGAACTATGTAGACCTGACATATCTAATTGAAATTAATATCATGCTTAGCAATTATCTTACGTGTGTAATTGCTGAGATACATCAGAAACTACACAGCTTGAACAAAAATAACCCAACTTATAAGTTATAACTGAATATGCTACTTTTTTTTGCATATAATTAACCAGAGTCTAAACATAGTAAATACTAAGCCTAATACTTTCTAGATTCGTTTCTCGATTCCACTCTTCAAATTCCTAAATCAACACACACACACACACACACACACACACACACACACACACTAAGTCATAATCACAAACACTTGCATTCCTTAATGAACCCTTAATGTACACAATTTTATTCATTAAGGGTTTACTAAGTAATCAAGAGTTTGGAAGTATTTTGTTCATTAAGGGAAATTTGGTCTTTTTGCAGGGTTAGGGGGGGTGTTTACTAAGTAGCTAGGGTCTTTAATAAGTATGGGCTTTAGTATATTTTTCTCTCTTTTGGTAAGAATTTCCCCCCTCTTTTTATGTCTTGAGATATTCGCCAGAAGCAACATTTTAGTTATTTTTTTCATTAGATTTTTTTGTTACAATAAAAAAATACAAAAAAGACAAACATGAGACTAAGCTTTCGAAATACAAAAACCTTGAACAATTAGGATGTGGAAACCATTAACGTAGTTTGGTAAGGTTCGCATGAACCGTTTTTACCAATTTAGTTGAGTTGCTCACCTGAATTGAATTACGAACAGACATAGATGTAGCTACTCATTCCATGCAGCCATTTTTGAAGTTGCACCAATTCTCGACTGAACGTGCTTCCAATATAGTTAGAAAATCAGCATAATGATACCCTTCTCTAAAACTGGTTTCTTAGCGTATATAAGAAATGATAATACAGAGGGATCCCCTCACAACTAGAGCATGCCAGCTCTACAAGCTTTTAGCCTTGTTCGGGGTTGTTGTGTTCCATCAAAGGTGAAAGTTTTCGTTCATAGACTTATCCAACATGGCCTTCACTAAGATGTCTTGTCCCATTAAGGTATTATTGACCTATATTTTGGCTATTATTGTGTCTTTTGTTTTTAGAGTGACTAGGATTGTGATCACCTCTTCTTCTCATGTTCTTTCTAATACAGTGTGTAAGGAGTTATTGACCCATCTTTTCGGTATTCTTGTGTCTTTTCTAATACATTACGGATTCATAAATTAAATAGATAAATTCCATAATGTATTATATATTTTTTTGACCAAAAATGCATTATATTATATTACGAATTTATAGATAAATCCAAATGGATTTATCTATTTAATCAAGAAATTTGTAATGTAATTTTAAATTATGGATTTATCAATTAAATAGATAAATTTAATTTAACGAATTTATCTATTAAAGGTAAATTCAAAAATCCAATTTTTTTTTCAAACTCTATAAATGAGAGAAGTAAAATAAGAATTTCACATACTTTGAAGATAGCTTAACCGGGTTGGGTTGCAGTTAAAAAAAGCCCAAACCCATTTAAAACCCTAATATTTTAATAGGAAAACCTAATATTTTATTTTATTTTTAATAAAAACAACAGTAGCCCAGAAACCAAACTGTTTCTATTTCTTCTTCTCCACGCACAGAGCTTGGACCTTGGAGCAGCACGTTCTATTTGCAGACTACGTTCTATTTGCAGTAGCTTGGACCACGTTAATCAATAATCATCATCGTTCATCATCCTTGTTCACGCTCTCGAACTCTGTTCTTCTCGGTGAGTAATCTTTCTCTTCATTTTTGCGTGAAGACCACGTTTATCTTTTTTGCTGCGTTAAAACTCTATTCTTGTCACAACAACTAATCGTTCTCTTCTGTTCATCCACTTTGTTCTTTTCAGTTTTAATGGCTTCAGGAAGTGGAATTTGAATATATTTAAAAAATAAATTAAACATAAAAAACAAAAAACAGAGAGAGAACTCAGATCATATAGTATCATAAATATATTATACAGCTGATTCCATTTTTTTCCTTACGCGTCTCTCTTTTTTATGGTTTGGAAAAGCTTCTAATGCTTAATTTCCTCTCTATTTTTTCCCGTGTTTTTCAGAGTACGAGTTCAGTTGAGTTGACTCGTTGAGCGTTCCTTCTTCTCTTTCATCACTGTCATTTTAGGTGTTGATCTCGATTTCGGTTACTATCTCTGGAGTAATCATGAACAAAACACCGATTCTCAAAATTGAACCGAAGGAACTCAAATTTATATGTGAGTGAATTTTCAAACACCTGCAAGATGTCCACAAATGCAGTTGAATCTACTATAACTTGTGCCTATGTATGTTCAATTGACTAACATTCGACGAATTTTCTCCATTATAGTCGAGTTGAAGAAACAATCTTCATGCTCCGTTCAGATGACTAATAACACCCACCACCATGTCGCTTTTAAGGTTCGTAGTACCTTTCTTTTATCCCCATTCGTTGTTGGTATTAGGCATGGAATGCTGGAGAGATTAATCGCGTTGTTCTATGATATTTGCAGATCAAAACGACATCGCCTAGGAAATATTGTGTGCGACCAAATGTTGGAGTTCTCGCGCCAAAATCTACTTGTGAATTCATCGGTATGTCTACGTCTTTTCTGTATTTTTGTTATTTTATACTTATAACAAAGTCAGTTTAGATATTATATGAATGGAATGGATGGGAAGGTTCAATTAGACTTGCTGTTCTTGTTGGTATCAGAGAGAGGTTTTTGTGATTCCCGGTTGGTTGATGCAACTGAGTCATATTCGTTATTAAAGCTCGCTTGAGAGTTTAGTCTAGTTATTGCGGTGGTTAATTCTTGGGTTGATGCCGAATGGAACTAAATTTGCCAAGTTAGGGGTTTCTGTGATTAGTTAGCATTACTTTTCAATTTTAAATGTTTCAATTTAAGCTTCATGCATCCTTGCAGCTGGGATTTTTCAAACAAAAAGTTATTTTTGAGAAATATCGGTTTTCCAAAAGCAACAATTGAACACATTTGGGAATTTGTTCCGGCAAATTAGCACTCCCTCCTTCCCTCTAAATTCTATTGTTTTTTTTTTACTTTTGCATCAAACAGTTACAATGCAAGCCCCAATGGTAGCACCTGAAAAAATGGTTTGCAAGGACAAGTTCTTAATCCAAAGCACATTGGTTCCTGCTGAAACAACCCGTGAAGATGTTACTTCCAGCTTGGTACAGATACTTCTTAGGCTGTATTTTTGTACTATGGCAGCCTTCATTGTTAGTTTCTTTTTTAAAATCCCTTTTTTGTAATGGCAGTTTGTCAAAGACGGAATGAGATATGTTGAAGAAAATAAGCTGAAGGTGGCCCTGATCAGCCCACCCAACTCAAAAGAAATAGCTCCTGTTAATGGAGACTCCAATAATCGGCAATTTGATCATGAAAAAGTTCAGATATATAGTAAAGATGAAATTCAGTCCCCAACACCCATGGTTAGAAAAAAAATTCATTGATTTTTGGGTCTCAGGCTCTCAGTTGTTTTCTTTCCACCCACCTCTTTTTCTTTCATAAAAAGTTCAAATCCTAGGAAGATAATTGGAAGTCTTAGAGCCTGTTTGAAATCCCTTTTCAAAAACAGTTTTTAGTTTTCTAAAATTTTTAATGAACAAATTTGTTCTTTGATAAATTTTAAAAACCAGAAAACAGTTTTTAAAACTCAATTCAAACATGCTCTTAATCACATACTCTAAGGATTTGTCGATTAATACTTCTGGATTGTTATTTTCATAGTTAGAAAAGGACATTGGTATGGAGTTGAATATCTTCATCTTGTGTATTTTCTTGAGTCCCATGGGAAGATTTCTTGAACATGTTAAAACTTATAAGTTCCCTTCTTTCTTGGTGATGTTGTCATCTTTGGCAATCATGCCTTTATGCATATCATATGTGTGGATTATCAATTTCCCAACTTCTTCTACTTATTAATTATACCATTCGTAGGTGTTGAACTCGACGATTTCGGTTACTACCTCTGTAGTAATCATGAACAAAACGCCAGTTCTCGAAATCGAACCAAAGGAACTCAAATTTATATGTGAGTGAATTTTCAAATACTTGTATTATGTCCTTAAATGCAGTTGAATCTACTATAACTTGTGCGTATGTATGTGCAATTGACTAACATTCCATGATTTTTCTCCATTATAGTCGAGTTAAAGAAGCAAAGTTCATGCTCCATTCAGTTGACTAATAATACCAACCACCATGTCGCCTTCAAGGTCCCAATACCTTTTTTTTATCCCCGTTCGTTGTTCTTATTAGGCATGGAATGCTGGAGAGATTAATCGTTTTGTTTTTTGATATTTGCAGATCAAAACTACGTCGCCTATGAAATATTCAGTGCGGCCAAATGTTGGAGTTCTCGCGCCAAAATCTACTTGTGAATTCATCAGTATATCTTCGTCTTTTCTGTGTTTTAGTTATTTTATACTTGTAACAAAGCTGGTTAGACTTTAGATATAATATGACTGGAATGGATGGGTTCAATTAGACTTATTGTTCTTGTTGGTAGAGAGAGGTTTTTGTGAGTTTAGTCTAGTCATTGTTGTGGTTAATTCTGGGATTGATGCCTAATTGAACTAAATTTACCAAGTTAGGGGTTTCTGTGATTAGTTAGCATTGCTTTTCAATCTTAAGTGTTTCAATTTAAGCTTCCTATATCCTTGCAACCGGGGTTTTGCGAACAAAAAGTTATATTTTGAGGAATATCAGTTTTCCAAAAACAACAGTTGAAGATTAATTCACACATTTGGGAATTTGTTCCAGAAAATTAGTTCCCCCTTTCCCCTAAATTTTTATTGTTTTTTACTTTTGCATCAAACAGCTACAATGCAAGCCCAAGAGGTAGCACCTGAAGAAATGGTTTGTAAGGACAAGTTCTTAATCCAAAGCACATTGGTTCATGCTGAAACAACCCGTGAAGATGTTTTTACCATCTCGGTAAAGATACTTATTAGGCTTTAATTTTGTACTCAGGCAGCCTTCATTATTGGTTTCTTTTTTAAAATCTCTTTTTTGTAAATGCAGTTTGTCAAAGACGGAATGAGATATGTTGAAGAAACTAAGCTGAAGGTGGCCCTGATCAGCCCACCGGATTCACGAGAAATAGCTCATGTTAATGGAGACTCCAAGAATCAGCCTTCATTATTGGTTTCTTTTTTAAAATCCCTTTTTGGTAATGGCAGTTTGTCAAAGACGGAATATGATATGTTGAAGAAAATAAGCTGAAGGTGGCCCTAATCAGCCCACCCGATTCACCAGAATTAGCTCCTGTTAATGGGGACTCCAAGAATCGGCAATTTGATATGAAAAAGTTCTGATATATAGTAAAGATGAAATTCAATCCACCGTACCCATGGTTAGAAAAAATTTCATTGATTTTTAGGTCTCAGAATCTCAGTTGTTTTCTTTCCACTCACCTCTTTTTCTTTCATAAAAAGTTCAAATCCTTAGGAAGATAATTGGATCAATCGATTTCTGGATCCATTTTTGAATCAATTTCTAAAGTGGTGCTTTGACTCAATTTGAATTGATTTCTGAATCAGTTTCTGAATCAATTGTTTTCCTATTGTGTTGTTGTGTTGATTGCTTTGAATCCATAGCCTGTTGTGTTTGTTTGAATCCATCGCATGATCTTTATCTGCTTGATCCATCGCCTATTGTGTTGATTTCAATCGATCGCTTGCAATGATGGGGTTTGAAGATTTGTGTAAGCCTGACATGAGTAGCTTAGCAAAATAGCACATGGTTTGGAGTTCATGGGATTGATACTGGTTGTTGAATTATTGAATAAATTGATCAGAGCTCTTTTCTACTTACCATTCATTCTTTTTTTAACATTTGGTTTTAGAATCAGCCAATCATTGCATGCTCGTTTCATCTATGCATTCCTAAACTACCTCTTCTTTTTATAGTTTATAATGCACTTCAATCTGGTCACTCCATAAAGAGCCAATAAAGGCTTAAAGTTTCTTGAACTTGAGTCTTTAAAATCTTGGATGGATTAGATATATTAGGAGTAGGATTAGCCCGAAACCCAGTTTTAACATGATTGGCGTGTATATAAGATGCATTGAAAATGTTTGCACTCTGAGAATGATCACAGTGTGTCTAAAAGAAATAGAGTATCCGAACTGTGAACTGGAGGAATGGGTGGCTAATGTACACTGTTGCATCAGCTGGGGACATATGTTTTGTTCCACAAATTCTTGAGATTAACCCTCTTCTTTTTTGTTGATTATTAACTTTAAATTTAACATATTTGAAAAAACTCTTCGAAAGTGAGCTTGTTCATAAATTATACCAGTAAAGACGTATCATGTCCTTATATATAGTGTACTTTGAATTGAATCAAGGGTGTGTGTGTATCCTTATTCTTTCATTTGCTTGCTTAGACAAATGTTTTTTTTTTTTGACAAATTGCTTTGACAAGTTTTGTTTTGTTTGATAGTTTTAGACACTTTATCTCAATATATAAGAATCGGCTATTCTTTCTTTATTTGATGTGCATTTAATTGATTCTCCGATATACAAGAGGATAGAATATATACTCTATCTAACGAAAAATGTGTAGTTAGTATATATGAATGAGAAATACATTTTACTTTGATACTCCATGTGATGGTAAATATAGATGTAGCTACTCATTCCATGCAGGCATTTTTGAAGTTGCACCAATTCTTGACGGAACATACTCCCAATTTAGTTAAAAAATCAGCATAATGAGTCCCTTCTCTAAAACTGGTTTCTTAGCGTATATAAGAAATGATAATACAGAGGGATCCTCTCTACACAGGAGCACGCCAGCTCTAAAGGCTTTTAGTCTTGTTCGGAGTTGTTGTGTTCCATTAAAGGTGAAAGTTTTTGTTCATAGACTTATCCAACATAGCCTTCCTACTATGATGGCTTGTCCCATTAAGGTATTATTGACCTATCTTTTGGCCATTCTTGTGTCTTTTGTTTCTAGAATGACGAAGATTGTGATCACGTCTTCTTCTCGTGTCCTTTCTTATACGACGTGTAAGGTGTTATTGACCCATATTTTCAGTATTCTTGTGTCTTTTGTTTTAATAATGACGAAAATTATGACCATCTCTTCTTTCTCATATGATGTGTGGCTCTCTGTGTATGCCTAGATGGGTTTCGAAGGTGTCTTCACGGTGATATTTGTAGGAAAGTTAGGCTCATAGTATGACTCTCGATGGTTTGGTCTTTATGGCTCGCTAGAAACAAAACTAAATTTAATGGAGGTGTTTCTAGGCATAATTTTGTTAGATCTCAAAAAAAATTGTTACTTTGGGGTTGGTTCATTTTTTTGTATAAATCGAGTATTCTCTGCGCGCAACTGCAGAGATTAATTTCTTAAGCCGGGTAGGACCACAATGAGCTGTAAAGCTCTCCCTCAAGAGATTTAACACTGTTACATGCCCAATGTTAGATTCGGGTCGGTTCATTTTTTGGTAGGTACAAATTCACGTTTGCAATTCTTTGATTCATGGAATTGCCTTGATGGCTATTCTTTTAGGGTATTATTAAAAATAATAATTTAATAGAATGTCATATAAAATTAGATTCTCTAAAAGGTCGTGTTAGAGCATTCGCATTGGAGAAACCTCAGTTGAGTACTTAAATGAGTCTCACGTGTACACATCAATCTTTTATAAATTTTTAATAGTAATACGTATATAAGAACTTCATCTATCGAGTCGAGAACCCTAACAAAATTTACTAAATGGGTCCCACTAATAAATTTTTATCATTTTATATTTTAACAATAATTAATATTACATGAAATATTAGTTTTTTAATGAAAATAAAGGAGTGGGTCACTGCGTCAGAAGAGAAAGAGTTCTTCTTAAAGACTTCTATCCCAACCCACTTTTCATTATCCACAATGAGAGTACCTATTAAATTCCAACTCTTAAGAGATAAGAAGTCCCATTGTAGACGTGATCTCAAAAGGTAACTTTGTCTTGTTGACTTATTAGAGCATCCACAATGGGAACTTCTTATCTCTTAAGAGTTGAAATTTAATAGGTACCCCCATTGTGGAGAATAAAAAATGGGTACCAATTAAGGTGAAACTCCTATATAGGAAATCCTACCTATCTTCTGACGTGTGGACCCCATCCTTTCTTTTGATTAAAAAACTAATAAAAGAGTAATGCAAAATTATTAGTGTGACCCATTTAATAAATTTTGTGTGGGTTCTAGGTTGGAGAGATGAAGTTATTATTAAGTACTATTATTAGAAAATTATAAAAAAGTGATGTGTACACGTGCGACCCATTTAAGTACTCAAATGAGAGTTTCTCCATTTCAGATGCTCGTTTGTTTGTTTGTTTATAAAATGCTACACCACTTGTCACATGTTAGGCTTTGTTTGGTAAGTCAGATCCGCTAGTTTATAGCGAATTTGACTAGCGGATAGCGGATGAAAAAAATTATACCTATTTGGCAAGCAGTAGCGGTTAGCATTTTCGGGGTTGCTTATAGCGTTTTTTGAAATGCCACTTCAAGTTGCGTTTGAGCTTATAGCTTATAACGTTTCATTTTTTTAGTCATTTTTACCCTCAATATTTTTATAATATTCATTCTCTATCCTCATTAAAGTAAAATAGAATTTTTAATGTCCCTAATTTTAAATTACATCTCGACACTTGTTTCTTTTTTTTTGTTCTACCTTTCTTTTTTATAATCTAATATCTATTTATCTATTTATACAAACAAACTTCATTTGATCTCTTATTAACAAGACACATATCTAATTTAAGGGTAAAAATACCATTACCCTCTCTTTCTTTCTTTTTCTTCTTACACTCCCTTTCTTCCTTTTTTTTATCTTTCTTCTTACACTCTCTTTCCTCATTTTCACTTTTCTCTTACACTCTCTTTCTTCCTTTTTGCGTTTTACTTTACTTTTACTATCTACTATAATCTATTAATCAACTAAAATAATCAATTGAAACTACGAGATAACTGCAATGATCTATAAAAATAACACGGGATAACTGCACTAATATATAAAAAATTTGTCATTGATAATTAAATTTTTTGAAGACTACTACTACAAACCTACTATTTAAAAAACAAGAAGACTTAATGACTATATATTTAAACTACTAATTAATATTTAAAATATATATTTCTTATTGATAATCTACTATCTAACTTTTACTATCTACGATAATCTACTAATCAACTAAAATAATCAATTAAAACTACGAGATAACTGCACTGATATATAAAAAAACACGGGATAACTGTCGTACTGATATATAAAAAAACACGGGATTAATATTTGTCATTGATAATTATAATTTTTGAAGACTACTATAAACCTACTATCTAAAAAAACAAGAAGACTTAATGACTATTTAAACTGATTAATATTTAAAACACACGTGACAAATATTTGTCACTAATACCTAAAAAAGGACAAATAATTGTCACTATATATAAAAAACACGGGATCAATATTTCTTATTGATAATCTACTACCTATCCTTTATTATCTACTATATTCTACTAATCAACTCAAATAATCAATTGAAACTATGAGATAACTGCACTGATACATAAAAAACCACGGGATAACTGCACTGATATATAAAAAAAATACGATGATAACTACAATGATATATATATATATATATAAACACGGGATAGCTGCATTGATATATAAACAAACACGAGATAACAACACTGATATATAAAAAAAACACGGGATAAATGCACAGATTGTTTTTAAATGATACTTTTACATTTTTAGATTTTAATATTTATCTATTTTTTATTTGAAACTCCTTTTTATCTACTTTAAATTTGTCTTTATTTTCACGGGATAATGTTCAGACTATTTAAATACTGTCTAATTTCTTTCATAAAAAGAACATGACAGCACCTGTGCGTATGCACGGGTATCATACTAGTTTGATTAAAACTTTTTGTATCGAACCTGCAAAAAAACTTTGAATTCTTTTTATCAAATTTTTTTAATGTATTCAAATAACATGTTATCTTTTATTTTAATTCTATTTTAATTTAGACTTTCAAATAAATATATAAATTTGACTATTAAAATATAAATTTAAAAAATTTATTTTCTCAATATCTTAATAAATAGTTTAATTATCATGAATTTATTGCAAAATAATTCATACAAATTTTATATTGATTAAATAAATCTAACCATTAACTAAATATGTCCTTTTACGTTATTTTACATTTATCAACTAGTTCAACCGCTAATTTTACCAAACACTTTATTTTTTCATTAGCTAGTTTATCCGCTATCAGCTATCTAATATAAACTATCTGCCATTAGCTAGATTATCCGTTATTTGCTATAAGTTCGTCCATTATCTGCAAGCTTATCCGCTCTTTTTTTGCCAAACAGAGCCTTAATCTATATTAAATTTAGTATTGTGTGTTAAATCATGAATTTGCTAGCATTTTCTGTAACTTAAATATTTCTACTATCTAAAATGTCATGTTAGATTTCAAAATAGAACTTAGTGTTGTGTAGCTCGTTAGGTTTTTAGATAGGTTTTTAGACTTTCTTTTTACCGTGTTATTGGTGTACAGTATCCACCGACTTTGCCGGCGATTAATCTACATCGGGGAGCCACGTGTATACCCGACTTTCTGGTCTGTTTGGTTCTCCCCTCCCAACAGAGTTTTTATCACACCCAATATTCGAACCTCAGACTTTGGAGATGAATCTGTGTCCTCTTACCACTCGGAACAACCCTTATTGGTGATTTGGTGTAGGTTTTTAGACTTTGCCAAGCTTTCAAAAAGTCTATGCTAAACTTTAAAGACTAAACCCAAATATTGCAAATTATATAGCCTTGCCAAACTCATCAGATACCAATTGTCATATTCTTCTAGTAGGCCTTTGTGTATACTCATGTAGTCATGTTCTCAACTAATCCCCTTATTTGATTTCTTCCATTTTTGTCATTTCGGAATTAATGTCAAAAACAGGTGTACTCTATAAATCTCGATGTTAACTCCCCATCGGTCGATGCGCGAGGCAACTTTGGATTGTATTTTTTTTTTGACAACAACTTTGGATTGTATTTAGGGATACAACAAAATAATGTAATAATGATGACAAGGACTTCTTAGTTGCCTGCAATATTGGTTAGGTTATACGCTGATTTCGAAGTCTCCTATTTTTCACCTTGTTTAATTATTGTTTTTTTAGAAAAACTAACTTGTTTAATTTTGATTATATTTTTTTTTTGCCTATTAATAAGTTTGGAATAAGCTTCTCAATTGTAGTGAAAAATCATTTTTTTCTCATAGAATGAATAGATAGAGATATTAATAAGTTTTACGACTGGGATTCAAAATAATGAACTATCCAATAATAAATCACAATCAGTAAGTTTTACACTGTATGCGATTTGGGAGTAGTTGACAAAAACAAAACGTTTTAATAGTTACAATTTAGTGACAATATATAAATATAAATTAAATCCAATTCAATAATAAACAATTTAAAGTTTCCGTTGTTTGTAATAGTGACAATTTCAATATCATGAAAATGTCGGCTCTCGGATTTAAACTCATAAATGTATCATAGTGTTCGTGTAGTATTACTTATCATTTTGTATAAAGGCCTGCTTAGATCGACTTATTTAAACTTATAGTGTGCCTAAGTTTGACAAAAAAATCACTAGACAGAAAATAATTTGTAAAACTCAATATTACTAATTTATTGACAACGAATGAAGAAAGGGAAAAGTGCTTGTGATCATGTTTTCGATTTTAAATTATTGAAGCATATGGAACTGGTCATTTATTGGAGCCAGGTGAGAGAGCCAAGCAAACTAAGAAAGAACTGAGAATGTTGTCCATCAAAATTGTTCTGTACCGTATCTCTGGACCTGTATTTGATTTTAGACACAAGGTCCGATCCAAGATAGTTGGTAGGGGTTAGTCTTAATCAACCGAGCTCCGCTTCCGATCCGGAGCAAGTGGTACCTGCGAGGACACTCCGACGCTCAAGTCAGCTAGGGAACTGATTAGAGGTAAAGCGTATGGAAGAGTCTGTACCTTTGGCATTGCATCAATGCTTATTTATAGGTTTTGGAATCCAATGGAAACCATTGGATCTAGGTCTTTAATATCCACCATTGATTGATGGCTCTGCCTTTGGTATTGGGCCTCAGTGAAGAGTACTGTAGCAGCCCAATCCAAAACAGTTTCCCCCCAAGTCAGGTCGCCTATAAGGCGATCTTGACTTGTAAGCTAGTCCGACCTTTGTGCAAGTTTTGAATTTGATGGTCGATCAATGATAACTCTATTTTATATAGAGTTATTCATACAATCAAGCTTGAGTTATTGCTTATTTTCAAGAACATTTATATATATTTATAGCTTATTTATCAAGGAACAACATTCTAAGTATTCAAATTGGATAAAGGGAAATGATCTAGGCAAAATACACAAATCTTGTTAGGTTTGATGTTTCTGTTCAGTGCAGCTACTGCAGGAGTGGAAACACTGCCAACACCAGGAGTGGAAACACTAGGAGTGGAAACACTGCCAACACCTGCTAAATTCTACAGTTTATACCAAAACATTCAAAGACCATTTCAATGCTTCCACACTTGATTTGTGACGTCATGCCTAGTCACCTAGAGCTGAGCCACTTGCTGAAGTCGGCGATACACATAAAAATCAAGTTGCAAGACTCAAACTTATCTAAAAGACATGTGGCACTTCTCCAATGGACCTCATCTTTTGTTATGCATGCAGGCGACCAAACCTGTGCAGCTTGCTTAATTGGTTGTCAACAAATTAACCATGTTCGGTTCCCTCAGCTGATCTCTCACGCCAAAGGAAACCCCTTGCAAGAGGAAAGCTTTCAAGCCTATAAATAGAAGCCATATCTATCATCTATCATATATCATCTTTCACATCTTTAAATCTTTCATCTTTTAGTTTAGTTTAGGTATAGTTTATTTTCATTTCTAGTTTCTAAGGAGAGGAAGGTGAGGAAGTGCTTGACAACCATTCCCTTCACTTCTACTTTGAAGAAATTCGTGTAAGAAATCTTTATTGTACTTCAACTTGGGAACTTAATGCAAAAAATCTTCTATTCAAGTAATCTCTACTCTTTTAAGTTCTTTTGCTTTATTATTCATTTACTTATGTTCTTAGCATATTCTTTGCTTTATAACACGAGTAACATGAGCTAAATTCCCTTAAGTTGAGATGTTCTAACCTTGTAATGAACTTCTAAATGTATTATGGTTTATGTAGTGTAAACACTTTAAACTCTTGCATAATACTTCTTTCAACTTATTCTGGAATTGGTCACTTTAGAATAGGTAAAACTTGTGGCAGCAGACATGGGCTACATTTATGAACTCAAGAGTTAATAGGGACAAGTATTTAATAAAGGAAACTTTGTTAAATACATGCTAAAACCTAGACATAGGATAGCATAGTCCTTAGGATAATAAAATTACAAGAGTGAACCTATTTAGCAACTTGGATCATTGTTAGGAGGCAAGGGAGGAATTGACAAACCTTTCTTTACTGTAGAAAACAAAGATCATAAGAGCTTGTAATGAAACTCTGAAGAGAAGTGCTGAAAGGCACAAACTGATACACCCACATCCAGTGTTTCCACACTACATACTCCATTAAGACACTTAGAAGTAAAGTACTTGGTAAAAACATCTCAACTACTTTTTCCAACTGATTTCTCACACATTTTATTGCTTATTATTATTTTACTTACTTTGAAAACTCCAAATCAAAAATACTGAATAGTGTAGACACACTAAGTGTACACTTTGAACTACAAAAATTTACAATACATAATCCTTGTGGGTTCGACCTTTCTTATCACTTTATTACTTGTGTGACTATGTATACTTGCATATAATAAACCACACCAAGTTTTTGGCGCCGTTGCCGGGGATTATAGTAAAATTTTGTTGTTTAGATTGTTAATTTAGTGTTTTATTAGTACTACTGGTATTCTGTTTTCTGTGCAGAAACACTTAGTGCAGAAACACTCAGTGAGGAAACACTAGTTTATGCCCAGAGATAGACCACCAGAATTTGATTGTGATCCAGAAATTGAGAGAAGATTTAGGAGATTGCTAAGACAGCAAAGACAAAGACAACAAGACTGCAGAACAATGTCTCACCACAGTGAAGATGCCTCAGTAAGAGGAGGACCTAATTCACATCAACAAACTGAAGGTGGACCAGATCACAGACAACAATTCATTCAAATGGGACCAATAGGTATGATTAATGATAGAGATAGACCTATGAGAGACTATGCTCAATATGACCAGCAGCACATACAAACTAGTATTGCTAGACCTCAAATTGATGCTGTTCATTTTGAATTTAAACCTATGATGTTTCAAATGTTGCAAACAATTGGTCAATTTGGTGGATCTCCACATGAAGATCCCCATGAGCATTTAAAGCGATTCATAGAAGTTTGTTGTAACTTTATCATTCCTGGTATTAGTGAGGATGCATTTAGGCTTAAGTTATTTCCATACTCTTTGAAAGATAGGGCTAAATCATGGCTAAATTCTATGGAGCCCAATTCTATTCATACATGGAATGAATTAGCTGAAAAATTCTTAAGCAAATATTTTCCTCCTATTAAAAATGCTAGGATGAGACATGATATTACATCTTTTAGACAAAAAGAATTTGAATCATTGTTTGAAGCATGGGAAAGATGGAAAGAGCTTTTAAGAAAATGTCCACATCATGGTTTACCTGTCATTATACAAATGGAAACTTTTTACAATGGTCTAGAACCACAAACCAGAGTGATGCTTGATGCATCAGCTGGTGGTGTTCTTTTGAATATGTCTTATAATGAAGCATGTGATCTTATTGACAAAATTGCTACAAATGGTTCAAGTTGGCCTACTGAAGGGTAAGTGCTCAAAAGAGAACCTCTGGAGTACATGAGATTAATGATATATCAGCCCTATCTGCTCAAGTAGCCACTTTAACAAATCTGATCAAACAGTGCACTAGTGCACCTACATCTAGTGTAGCAACACCAAAGAAAACACTGCAGCAGCTATAGAACAAGCCTCCAGGAACTACAAGTTGTGTGTATTGTGGAGGAGGCCATCTATATGAAGAATGTCCTAGCAACCCTGTCTCTGTCAATTATGTAGGTTACAAAA